>JAQIXW010000027.1:0-74947 GCA_034700685.1 Willowsia buskii | reverse complement strand
CCTTTATGTTTTAAAAAGCCACATCCATCCTAAAGTAAATCCAATGAGAAAATGTTTTAATCTCTCCATACTGAAGTGTACGTGTTAATATACTAAGCAGGGAAGGGCACCTCTTTGAAGCTAACAGCTTAATAGTAATGGAGTCACCGCTGGTTTTTTACAAAGCTAATCTGACACCTATCATCACTTTTTTAGTGCAATAAGAATACAAGGTTTTAGGAATGAAAACCCATAATTCCTGTCTAATTCTCTTCTGGATTATAATTATGTTTTAGTTTTTTACTCGTAAAAACTTAATGTACAGTAAATCAGCTCATGTACAGGGTGCGGGTGGGTGGTAGGCTCCAATGGAACAATGTGGGGTTATGAAACCGTTAAAAAGTCAACACAAATAATATTATGACATGAAAAAGAGAAGAGGCTTGCAACATGGTAAACACGTTGATCGTTTCATGCAAGTCTGTGAATTATATTAAGTATCTGCCTGTTAATTAAATGGTTGTGATTTAATTAAGTATTATGGCTTAAATTGGTCAGTCTTGAAAAAAGAATATAAGCTGAAACAGTCTGTTAAGTTTGTTGATGTGCAAACAAGGACATAATAAAAAAGAGATGAATAATGAGCCGATCGTTTCAACCCAAAATGTTCATAAAGTTTGAAGCAGAATATGAGCTTGTATTGGTTACAAACTGTTACATCAAAAATGTTTTATCTATTATGCATTATTTAACTTACAACTTACTTGTTAGAATCGTTCATATTTAAAACATACCATGCGTACGCACATCCCTCAGCATTTTTTCACAATATCCTTGAATCTGTCGAAAAAATGGTTTAAGAAGAATCGACCCAACCTTGAAGAAGCTTTAGAAAAGGTTGTTTATTTGGTATGGTGGTGTACGGTTGAACGTGAACGACATAAATCGTGTGAAGCACATCAAAGCAGAGTGCAAAATGCAGTGGGTAGTGCAAGTTGAAGATTGAAATAGTGCATGTGCACACCTCACAACAACATTACCACTCCAAGAGAGCTTACAATATTTTAGCAGTCAATTTTTACAACTAAAGCAATTCAAGCAAAATGGAAGCGATCAGCGTTTATTCTTGTACGACGAGAGTAAAAAGTACGAAACAATCAAAAAATGCAAGCATGGTTGCTGTTGTTGTGTTCTTCATGCTCTAAATTTTCAGTTGTCAGGAGTTACTATGGTAAAAAAAAACCATACATGATAATGTGAGACTTTGCAGGGATGCATATAATGATATTAGGATTAAGTATAAATTGGGGGAAAATCGTTCAAGATGGAGTAGTTCTATTTAAATGGTGCAAATAAGGACACTAATAATTCAATACCAAATCAAGCCAAAAAGAAGAATGCAATTTTGTAGGAGAACGCAGCATGCATAAAATATACTGAAAATGGGGATACTCGAGATAAATGTCGTGGTTTACTTGAATAAAAGCAGAAATTTAGCTTTGATAGTTTTACGTCGACTTTCTAACTTCTCATCATTCATTTACACTGTTTACAGTTTGCTTGCTGTCAAATTACAAGCAAAAAAATCTTCATGAATTGAATGTGTAATCTGTTACAAACAAAACAGCCGGCAATTACCCATCTTTTATCGTAGCTAACGGTGAAATGAATTTGTTTCCTGATAATGCATGTCGTCAAGTCAAGCCTCTAATCTGGATTTATGCTATGCATGTTGTGCATTTCATCGCAGAAGAATGATACATAACTCTCGAAAAATAAGATGGAGGTAGACGAAAAAAAAATGTAAATGGTATCATTGTGTAATATACACCCCCCAGCAATGTTGTAGTAGCCAACAACAAGAACGGTTTGTTTTCTACAAACAATTATTATTGCATTTCGACGGGGATACTTTTCAAGGTTATGTTTTCAATGGCGTGAAGGACAGGAAACGGGTCCTCACACACTCATCACCATCAAATTATCCCACAACAACTACCACCGTAAACAAAATTCTCCCCTGGCCTGCCTTTTTTCTTTCTAAGAAATCAACTAAAGTTTAAGATCAGGTTGTTGACTTTACGGAAGGACAGGAGATCATTCATTTTTTTCACTATCCAATCCACCACCCTACATATTCTCCTGTTAATGATGCTTATTTCCTTATTTTACGTCCTCCTCTGAATTGCATAAAAGCGTAACTGATATAACGGCCACGATTCCGCTCTGATGTAGGACCATGTTTCTAATTTTCGCTTTTATTATCATAGCGGATGTATTTCATTATTGCACATTCATTTTTTTCTGACGATTGAAAGTTGTTCTGCATTTATCCATAAGGAAAAAGTATTGTGAGTGTGCATGGGCCAACAATGCAGTTCAACTTGTTCTATAATATGCATCGGAATGAAAGATGGGATGAAATAATGTATGTATATATTGCATTGGATTCGACATTTTTGTCTGTTTGTATAACAACAAAAATGTTGCGAACAAAGACTTGTTATCATGATCTTTTAGATTGATACAAGTTACAACTTCATATTGATTTTGTGAGTGGTGAGTTGATATCTAATTGTCTGGTTTCGTGTGACGGAATGGGAGCTTGTAGAGAACGGCACTTTGCAAAGCTATTATTATTTGCTAAATCTTTGCAATGCAATTGAATGTTAGTGATGAGTAACGCTCCGAATCATTATGCTAATGGATAGATACCGCATTTATCATTATCATCTCAGATCATTATTTGTCATTGTGTAGATGCCTAAGTTTGATAATATGATTTTTTTTGTATGGTGCATTGCATTTGTGAAAATTTTCCCTTGATCAATCGTCATTGGAATCATTAATGTCCTTTGAAAAGAGAACAGTGAGAGATTGAGGTTTCGCAGAAATTTAATTCTGCATCTTTTACAAAATGTATCCCATTAAAAAAGAAGAATTCAGGCATTAAATGACAGTAAATAGGACTTCCTGTGTAGCTCATCACACCACAGATGCTAGAGGTTTTGTTGGTTGTGCCAAACGAGAGTGACAGTGCCACATCCTATTTCAAATGTTGAAGCAGTTTATTTTTTTCGGAAAACAAAGAAAGAAGTCTGTCTTGACGCTCAAAGCATTAAATCAAACTGGAGGAACTTGGTGTATTCTAAATTTAAACAAAGAGCGTTAAAAGAGCAAAATAGAAGTCACAATCGAAGTAATGCCTTACAAAACTTGATGTGATTCATTGTACGACTTGATTGATTCAGGATTCAGAAAATTTTAAAGATGTGCATGGTTTACATCCATCCGCCGCATTGGCAAAAGCACATTCATTTTTAGCTTCTCTCTTTTGTATCAGAAAATCATTCATGAGAAGAAAGGATGTAACCACAGCTTTATTAGAATCATTCAAATAAATCCGACTTACACTTTCAAGCTACACTTATTATTATTATCATATGCATTATTATTGTACATGTTCATCTTCAAAGATCCTTTGTCTAGATTAGTGAAACATATTGGTAGTAGAGGTGACTTGGCAAAAAAGCTTTCAGTTGTGGTGAAATCAGTCAAGTTTGATTCTCTCAGGTAGAGAACTTATTCGTGTGACTTAGATGAAAAGGAAGAGTTAAATTTTTTAAGATTACGTTTTATATCCATTCTTATAGTTAAAGAATGATGACAAGATTTTTTTACTAACTGTAAAAGCAATAATAATGTTGGCTTGCCGTTGTGGAATCACTGAATAATAGGGTTGTTGTCATCATGATCGTCTTCACTTTTCAAAGTTTTTATTTCTTTCACTTCTCTTCGGCTTCATCATAGTTCGAAATTATTCAAGCAAAGTTACTTTTCCTCTTAAACTCTCTTACCATTATTCTTAATAATAATCTCGTGTTTTTATAGCATGACAGGGAAAAGATAAAAGTCATAATATTAATAATAATGAGCAGCGAGGATTTTATGGCGAAACGAAATCGGTATTTATTTATTATTTTAAATAGTCATTTCTTCGTGATTAAAAAGACGGTAACGTGCATTCAAAGCAGAAAATTTCCTTTCTAGTTCAGTAGCTTCTAGCAGATTATTTTTAATACGGAGACATCGGATATATGAGTGCTACTTACAATGAAACCAGCTCTTATAAAAATATGAAATAAAAAATAAGCACAAGCTTTTTAAAAGTTTCAATTATTCTTCCAACACATTTAGTTAAATAATTGTCGGTGCTAGCAATCGACAGTATAACGGTTACTCCAGGCTTGCTTCGTAACACTTAATATGAATCGCATTTTATCATGCATCTGTTTTAGTAAGTTTTCGCATACACTAGTCTCATCCTCATTGTTTAAATGTTCGTGAAGCCATATTCCTAAATAAAATAATACTATGTTATCTGACTTGATAATTTTTGACTCATTGTATTTGTGGTAATACGTGATATGTTAGGAATCTGACTCACTTTCCATTCCAACAATTAAACCAGCGTAGCAAAAAACAGCGTTCCGAATCAAAGCGTCCTGTCCCAATTGTCCCATAATGTATTCTAAATAAGTTATTTGGTCTACACGTTGCAGCTGTATGTTGAAAGGGTATAGGCTGCATAGATCTATTGTTAGAGTGGTTTTTGTCAGTAGTACCACAGTCACTGCAGACTCTGAGTCATAACAGGTTGATAAAATAAATAGAAAGATCGTTATTCATTATGCATAATATTACATTTATTTCTTTAGTGGTACATGTGTAAAACGAATTTTTGCAGACACTTCAGCTTTACTTCAACAACTGAATTGAATAACAACGGACATTTTTATACCTCGATAGGTCTCTTGAAATAATAGATTGAGATAGGTGTGGTCGGCCTTTTTTTGTACGAAAATCGTTAGTACTTTAGCTCTATATTCATTCTTCTCATTGATTCTACGTCCTCTTACTTAAAGACTTACTGCATTATAAATAAACTGCATCTAGTCAATTTTTGCTCATTATTATTGCTGTAGGTAAAGTGTACGATAAAAATTAGGCAAGTATTACTAAAACTTTTGAGCAGCAATTTTCTCGATGCATCCATCATTATGGTATGTAGGTATGGACGTTTTTGTATAAAATGCATGCTCTTTAGTTCTATCTAATAGTAAGTAGATTTAGCAAATGGGTTTATGAGTCAGTTACAGCATTAAATTTAATGCTTATTTGTTAATCTTTGTCATTCTCTTGAAGTATATGTTATTTTGTATCCCTTCCCATCTTTCATCAAACAAGCGGAATTCGTGAACTTCATTCTCTAGTAGCCATATATTGCCGTTGCCTAAATTTAGGGGGAAATTTGCCGTTGGAATGGGAGTCGCTTGATTTGATTACTATGATTACACTTTCAGGTATTCGATATTCGTATTCGTGTTGAGACCACTCTCCAGTATATTATCGTTTGAAAATTGGTTGATATGCCGTCCATGTATCTGTTCATACCGCAGATTCGCCATCCTTTGAAATTTGTCAATATAAACGGTTACAATATAAACGCACGTGAATAAGTCGTGCAATTAAAATGATTATTTGCCTTTTCATCAAAAGACATAATTGGTTGATATATTATCCTAATGCTTAAGATCTATTTGTTTAGATTGTTTAAGTAGTCCAGCATTGACATTATTACAGGGGATTAAAAACGCTGAAAGTAGTAACGCGACATACCCAGGTTCAAAATTTTCTTTTCAAAAGTCAAACTCTTCCCAAAAAAAGGCTACCTATAATTTATCGTTCATAAAAAATACTCTCCCTAGCTTTTATAGCCTCAGACCCCAGACTGTCTCATGAATTCCACTTTGCTAACTACTGAGATACCTAATAGACCTAATAGAATATTCATATTATGAGGTTTCCTATTGCGATGTACATACGTGTTAAAGATATCTGTCTAAATGCATTTTATTTATTGCCAATTTTATTGCAAAACTCATTCAACTTCAGTTTATTCGTTTCATGTGTTCTTTTAAGCACATGTATTGAATCCATTCAAGTGAATGTCAGTTTCTCTAAATACCTATACACATACGTATCAAAGACAAAAATCATTGTCGACTTCAAGCAGAATAAATGCTAATCAAACTCAAGAACCATACTTAAATGTTCTGCATGCCTTAATCAGCAAATTGTATTGATATTGATAACGTATTACAGTACAGTACAAAGTTGTACAATGCAATGCTGCACTTTAGTACATGCCTGCAGCTAACGCCAAAGCTAAAAAACATTCTGTTTTGTTTCCTGTCAATTCATTCCATGTAACAATTTTCTATCCTAAAATAACAAAATACCTACGAGTGGATAAACAATAAACCATTGACCTCTGCAAACGAGACCATGGCAGCAGGTAACAGTTTTATAGTTACTTGTACACCTGTCAATCCTGTCATCTAAAATGTTACTGTTGCTATCTCCACCTCTAATAATTTTTCATTGAAGTATTTAACAATGTGTACTACAAACTGCAGCACAGGTTCTGCAATTTACTGCAATTCTCTCAAATTCTTGATGACACCATTCGTCTTTTTTCTACAGTTAGTAGTTTTAGCCCTACTCTAACTAGAAGTACAGATGGCAGTGCAGAAATTACATGTTTCATTTTTAAACGTGCCAAAAGTGATACACATTAAATAGCTGTGCCATGTGCTTATATTGGTTGCATTTATCAATTATGCGAACATAAATCTAAAAAAGGGTTGTGTTCACATTTCATCAAAAATCTATGAGCTTTTTTATGAGTAGCGGCAGCTGTGGTCAATAAGTATGAAAAAGAGGCAATAAAAGAATGAAGAAGATAACGTTCTATTATTGGAGTTTGAGACATTGTAATAATGGTGAATTTTGCATCCCAGTCGTAACTCAAAGATGGAAGATTAATAGATGCAACGCATGCAATTTTTTTTATTACATGTATTGTATACTACCCATTGTTTCTATCTATACAGTAACTCTTCTCGTGTCATGTCACGTCACTGTTTCAGGCTCTTTATTTACCTACGTTTCCAATCCTATAATCTGTTCGGCTAAAAATTAGACCCAAATCATAATATTGTCTCGAGTGATATGATAGGTTGTTCATTTAACAACTAATATTTCATGATTTAGAAGAAATGGGAGAGAATTCTTTCTTCAAGCTTATCTTGAAACTCGTGCACTACATATATATGCCCTTAGCGGAGGGCTGGACTAAAATTAAATCAAATAAAAACATTGCTTTGCTGACTTTCGACCTACTGACATAACTTAAATAATACGTTGATAGCTGATGAGGGAATATTGGCATTTTTCAATAAAAGTTTAATAAATATATTTTTAGAAAGAAGTGAGAGTCAATGATCATTACCGCATATGACATACTTTTTATTCTCATCCTGACATATATTTAACCGAATGGAATACACACATTTGAATAAATTTTTGAGGTAAAGTAATAAGTTGCAAAAACATCTTAAGTGTTTTTCATGAATACCATGCAAAGTTGAATTGTTTATAATTATAAAACCGACGGTCGCAGCGTAATGAATAAGTGAAGTGTACTTTTTGTCGGTAAAATCTTTTTTTTTCTTCTTGGTTGGCCACTTTTACAATCCATCTTACCACTTCATGGTAACTTTTTCTTTGCACTCTATAACCATTCTTTCGCTTTTGTGGCTCTCCATCTCCATATTATACTGTTGATGTGACAATGCAAATCCCAATAATAATGATAATGTGTTTTGTACTGTCAATGCAATTCTGATTACTATTTTGCTCAGTTACGCAACAACAATGCGATGGTCGTGATGTGCCTTCCGTCATTACCTTTTCTTCGGGACACCGCGCCATGGTGATAATTAAGATAAGAACTCTGTATTCAGCTGTATCATGAATCCTGACTTTAGGGTGACTGTATGTTCTGGTAATGACTACAATGCAAAAAAATACTCGACATATATATCACTACATGCATTCATTTCTACCACGAGCAAACTTAAGTATATGGATGTGCAAATATATCTTTGCATCAATCTTCAAACTCAAAGTCTGCATCAGTCTATCAGCGCAAGATCATCAAGAACACAATTTAATATAGTACATTCGTGAATCATTTCATGAAGGAAGATTACAAAAAGATATAAAGTACAGCAGATAAAGATAATTGCAATTTGCAATGATCTGTTGTAACCACACAGGGTTGAAAAATCAATACTATACTTTTCTTAGCGTTCATTTGCACAGGTTCATTTTCAGAAACGAAAATTAGACAATTGTCGCTAGATTCTTTGGCAGCAATTTGTACTTGTTTCAACATTGCAACACAACTAATACAATGTCAAATGCGTAGAATGCAAGTGAAGTTGGCTTCTAAAATGCTCATAAAATTTACATGGGATACCCTATGTGGCTGTGTAAATGTATTCCTGATTATACTCGGCTTTTTTATTCTTTTAAGTCGAGAACACGGAAAATCCACAGTTTATGCGTTTTACAAATTCTAAAATTCCACAGGCAAACAAACAGTATATTTATAGACGTGTCATGTTTTCCGTCTTGTTGTCATGAGAAATATTATGCATATGAGTATTTCTTTGGCAATATTAAAGATTCCGTCATGAACTCGTTTTTGCATGTGGTGCTGATAACAAATTTGATATCAAAATCTTTGTGTCACGATAGAAATATCTATAGGCGATGATTGAACGTGGCTATTTTTTATATAGAATTTATAATATTGATAAAGTGTCACTCTTCTGAGGACGAAGGAGGAGCAATCGGAAAACTTTCATAGTTTATGGGATGTACACATGTGACAGATAATTGGATAAAATAATAATTGGATAATGATGAACAATGCAGATAATTAATGTCACAGTTGCTATTTCTTGCCATGAACAAGACATTTGTTTGCTGTATCGTATGTTCATTGAACTGGGAACAAGGATATTAGTAGGCATTAATATCTCATCGAATTGTAAAAATATAAATTCACAATTACATTTAGTTTTTTTGCTTCAGTTCATTCATCAAACAAATTGCATTACTTTTAGAGCTTTTAATGTGTGTCACCACCATAACATTTTTGCATATTATTATGCTTTTTATATCTAAGATCTACCCAGCATTTGCTCATAATATGTATTTCACATTTCATTGCTAACACTTGAGAAGTAGCTGTAATAAGCAGTCATAGGGTACATCATCATAAATGAAATTGTTACAATTTCCACGATTATTCATGTCACTGCAAAAGAAGAAAAAACTTATCTGTTCATCTTCCAACTCATTACAATATTCATAGTAAAGAATAGATAATGTATGAAGCTTAACTGTGTTAATAACGCATTATAAGCACAAGCTAAAGCTAATCCATTTTCTTGACTAATATCAACATCACATCTGTGTACGCAATGATCATCCTTTCCCTTGAAAAAAATGTACTAATGATAGTGTTGTCTCTCTGTAGTAAACTTATTTTCCTCTTTACAAATGATACCACACACAAACAACTTTTAAGTTGAAACTAAAGCGTTAAGATTTATTTTTATTAAAATGTTCTAAAAGTGAGTATACCAACATGAACTTATACACACCATAAATGTTCACGAGAAGATGTGAAAGGAAACAGGTTGCTATTATGAGAACACAGAGAACAAAACACAAACAACGTTTATTTAATCATAGTAATCGTGAAACACAAACAGCAAAATGGAAGACAACAACATTTCCTTTTGAAATGTGGATTTTTTTTTAGCAAATACTGCGATTACATACTCTGTACTTTTGTCATTTCCTTATCCTTTGTCAACGAACTCGGAGGCAATATTCACAGGCATTTTGTGTTTGCATGAAAAAGTGCATACAACATAATAAAATAAACGGTTATTGTTATTGGGAGGAAGGATATAGATGCTCACAACATGTGCCTATTTACTTTGAGGACTATTTTGTTCATCATTTTTTTAACACTACATTTGGTTTTTGGATGAGCCTAGAAACTGAAAAAGTCTTTATGTCTAAAATGTATTTATGATTAATAGGAATAAGTAAAATAGCGTTAAGTGTACAGCTAGAACTTAACTACTTTTTACTCTGTGGAATGGCGAAGAAGTTGGCCGGCAGAGTTTCTCTTCCCGATGCGTTTCATCTACGTTTGTAATTGATTCGGCTAGTGAGAGGGAGAGGATATAGAGGAAGAAGTTGTAAAGACAGCCAAAGGAACAAAGCTGGCTAATGTAAGTAAAGTAGCGACAATTTTCTAATGATGATGAACTCAAAAAACTTTCTGCAATTTCCCCTAAAAACTTATAGCGTACATCACTGTGCTAGCTACAGCCACAAACATAAGTCATAATGAACATTGCGTCTTATTTTTTAAATGAAAAAAGGAAAGAAATACAACTGATACAGTAACAATAATACGCAGTCAAGTGTGGCTCTTGATTACTGTCATTACTGCACGCTTCATTTCCTATTCGTTCCTACGACTAGAAACACGGTAAACGATCTCCTGTATTCGTTATCGTAAAGAGGGACGATGTCGCTAATTTCTTAATTATCCTGAAGTTACGCATGAACATTTATTTATTTACAGTTGTAGTTGGGGAAAAACAATTCAATAAGATATATTTTCATTAATCATTCAAACTCGACTGTAGCAGTTGCAAAACCATTGCATGCATTTGTAAAATATAAAAAGAATTTATAAACCTGTGAGGGCAGGAAAAGTTTTTACGTGCCTTTAAGTCTGGTTTGTAGAAAGGTGGCTTGAAGAAAATGACATTATGCCTAAATGAGAATTTCGTGTTTTTCTTTAATATAGGTATTAAACCAAGAAACTACATACATACATACCTGTGGGACAAGAAGTTAAATAATTTTTGTCTATGTATATCTAACATTTCTGTTTTACAATCTCTTTTAACAGCTAGTAAGGCAGCGGAGATAATGTAAAAATGTAATAATAATAAGCAATAATCAGAAATAATAAGGTAACTACGACACAAAATTTCCTTAAGCTTACAAACAAGACTCCACTTTTATCTGCGATAGGAAAGATGTATTTGATTTCAAACCTACCTGCCCACTTCCTACAGCTACTCCACATGTACATGCAATAATACTCTCTAGTAGGTTCTCTCTTTTACAAGTTAAGTAACTTTACAAGAAAATCATAATCATAAAAACCAAAGGTGAGTGAAATAGGTATCATGAACGAAAAGTGGCTTATCAGTCATCTTGTCAGCTTGTTTACATGGATTACTAATTTTCCGCACTTTTTTATCCGCTAGAGATCAGAGAAAATTTGTGTTCATTCATAAGAAAGGGAATAATGAACAAAATAGGAAGAAAACAGGATAAAAATGAAGGAGGATAAGAAGGTGTTGAGACCAGTTTTTGATTCAATAAAGCTGCTTTTTGGCTTTATGCGTATTGTAATAATAAAAGTGTCCATTTCATTATTGGATTCTTCATTCTCACTTTTCGGATTACAATTGCAGCAGCATATCAACATCAACAAATTTCACGCATTATCTAAAGTAAAATTTGAAAGCCAGAGAATGAGAGAGATGAAGATTATAGGAGGCATCATCTGTCATTATCATTTTCTACGATTGTTCCCCAGTTTTGGCGTTTTGTCATGAAGAAGTTAAAGTGGAAGTGTCAGGTGGATTCTCTTTTGAAATATTAAACGAAACGCAAACATCAGGGTATTTAATCAATTGATATGTTATATGGAGTTGCCTAGTTGTCTGTCTTCTTTTCACTTAGCTCTTATTTCATAAAATATTACTCTATTAAGTTTCAGGCTTATAGTTAAGTGCCTCATACACAATTACTATAAGGTGAGACCTGAGAGCGCACTACGCAGTCAATTTAGATTTTCAATATTCATCGTGTCTTATATGCGACGTCTTGCAGTCTGGTTCGATCTAGTTGGGTTATTCACGCTAAAGTCAGTATTGAAAGTTTAAAGTCGTTTTCCGGATTAGGAAGTGAGGCTGCCGTGAGTGTGGATCAATGTATCTTTATTGATTGTCTTTTGCCGTTTATGTGCATATTTTCCTTTTTGCCTTTTTATCTCTCTTTTGTGGACCTCTGCTACTTTGCCAAATGTCACACATCATTCAAACGCATTCGTATCCAGACCAGAAGTTGAGCACGTACTCATAGTCTGCTCGTCTCACTGGTTTGGTTCCATCATGTCTGGGCGAGCTGACTGATTTCATGTAATCTTCCGACCAAGTACCTAATACGATATACAACAAGAGTTTATGCATAATGCTGATGTGATTACAGACAGACAGGTACTTTCTTATAAAGTCAGTTACTTATTGCATACTTTTCATTCAGGTACCAAAACTCCCCTATATGCGCACTATATAATCCTTACATTTACTACTGCATATTACCATTGTTATAATTGTTATTAATTTCTTCGGTTTACGAGAGCAACATTTCGGCATTAAGTGACTAGCGACTATAAAATTCTAAAAAATAGGCATTACAATTTGTCCTCATATTACTCAGCGTATTTAGTAGATATAGGGCCCTAAAACACTTTTGTATATTGAGGCAATAAAAACTCCTTTTTTGGTTTACTCTTCTTTACTTCGTTTCATTGTCGAATTTACACTTAACCAAAAGCAAACCTTCAATTCACACCACCGCCTCTTTTTAATCGGTAGTAAAAGTTTTACAATCTTGCTAAATTTTACAAAGTTGATGAACCATGATAAAATGCAGGGAAGGAACTCGATAGTTAATCTATAAAGTTGAAATATTCAAATTTCATATATATTCCTCTACCACTGAGCAGATACAGGAACGTAACAGTGTGGTGGTTTCGTTTCAATTCAATTGCCATTGAAAGAAATGTCTGAATGAGAGGCCTACTTGTGCATCTGCTGCAACGCATGCACTTGACTTGGGTATATTTTTTCATTCTTTTGGATCAAAGTAAAATGGAACCTTGTCAATGAAGCGTATCAATTTTATAAGAAAAGATCGGTTGACTTTGCCACTGAAAAATCACCCAGTGGCCAGAAAGTGGTTCTGGTCAGGTCAGACAGTATGGCACCGACAACAGGCTCATCAGCATGCATGACTTGACACAGCCAACTTCTACATCTGCCCATCCTCTTCTTCCGAACTACTACAACAACAACCAGGGAAGCGGTTAATGAATTTGCCACGTGTCATTTACCATTTTCCCGTTTTGTCATCTCATCTCTCTGCTTTCTTCTTCTCTGCCTCTGTCGGTCGTCGTTCTTTGGGCGATGTTTACCAAATGCGTAATGTGTGGACATGCAAGCAGGTTCAGGTTCATGAAACACAGGCTACCGCTGCTGCTGGTGAGAGAAACTATCCCTGTAGACCTCTCTTTTATAAATCTCTTGATAAAAATGTTTTGTATCAGCTCTCATAGACTTTTCGTTAAAATCAAATGAAATTACAATAAGTTTTTAAATCATAAAATACAGATAATATCGAGGTGCCCAGATTGTTAAATTAAAATGGATATGGTGTAGAAAAAAGTATTTTACTCATTATTTTTGACATGTCACACTAACATAATAATATCATAGGTTCTTTACTGAAGTCTCTTTAAAAAATCATGCATCAGTGATTTCTCCGATATTCTCGTATATTAAAAGGCATTTCAGAAAGGTATAATTTCATAAATTTTTTGCTTTAAAATTTTCACATGGCTTAAAAAAGGGATGACTGTCCACTAGTTCCAAAGGAAATTTCCGTTACTTATTATAAGACAAAAAATGGGTTATACCCATAAGATTTTGGCTGAAAAGATTGTCCTCTTATTCTACCTAATTTTTTTGAATAAAAAACGGAAGACATAAGCCCATATGCTGCTCCTCACGTACTCACACTGACACACATTCTATTAACCAAACCACTGGATGGATTGTATATTTCCGAAAAGGGTTTTTCTTTCTTTCTTTACTGTACATAGAGGTGATTATGAGGAGAGTAAAAATTGTCAGTTAATTTCCGCCACTTGATACGCTAGCACCAGATAAGGGATAAAGAACGAGACAGTCAGGTCCCTGGTGAGTACCGTGTCTGATCGGAATGCCATTATCTGTATATGCATAGAAGAGTGGAGTAGCATATACCTCATTATTAGAGAGAAGGGGTTTTGTCATTCTAACTGGCTAAAAAACTTGGTTGACTTTTTCTCTCTGTATGTATTCGCGTAAAGGTTTAATTTGGACAAGCTCTTTACAAAAAATACGTCACATGGACTTTAAGAGATTAAGAATCAGTTGATTGAAACGGCCATGAGAGGACTGCATGCAGGACTGCAGGATCCTAGTGAACTTATTTCAGAACAGCAGAGCGGTCCATATTCCTTATGATTACCATGTTTGTTGAAATAGCAATAATAACCAAGTATAGTGTCTTGTCTGGTAAACTTTCTTTTAGTCCTTGTCATGTAATATGCAGTGAGTACTGAGGTTTATGAAAACTCATATTTTTGACTTTGAGTACTTTCAGGCCATAATATGTATTGTGTGCACCTTTTTATTTCTCGACATAGAGAAAAACTAATAAATAAAAAGGTACCCTTGAGAAATCCATAATGTGGCTTGTTTTTATTATTAGAATTAAGATAGTCAGACTCATGGGCTTGACATTAGAATAGCAGGCAATATACCTGTGATTTTTTTGTCAAGTTTCTTTATGATGAGCACTTGCAGTCAGTTGCACTACATCCACGTTTTCTTCATGTCAAACTTTTTTGAAGCACATGCCTCTAGTCTAGTTCAAGACATGAACATATCTTTGCTCAGTATTTCATGGCGTGTCATTCTCATCAGTTCACACAAGGAATATCGTGTTCTTTCAGTTCTTTTTTGACTGCAGATCAGCTGCCACATGTGCATAAGTGCATTCAAGTTTTTTTTTTTTTTTGAAAGTGGTATGAAAGCATTCGGCAAATTCTCCAAATTCCGATACAAATATATCTTTAATTTATTGATTGTGTGAGGGTATTAATTTAAAATATATAGAACACGTGAAATATTTGTTTGACATAAGAAGTCTAACATTTTATAAGAATCAAAGTATGACATTTATTGCCAATTAGCAATCTATTAGTGTCAAGTTCAGTGGTCTTTTAGAATTCTGATAAGTACTAAGAGAAAGGTGATAGTGATCGCAAAAACGCCTTTGTATATGAATATTGTTGAATGTGTCAACTCAAGCATTTAGAATAGAAAATTGAAAAGTATCGAGGAAAAAAATCTATTCGCATGATTGGTCAGTTTCTACATTTATTGGTAAGATTTAACTGTTTTGCTTATAGCTTTGTAGTCTTATTGCTCATTGTACTGGGCAAATTGATGGGTCCATTATCTCAGAAAAGATACCACATATTATTTACTCTTGACAATCATTTCTGATATTATTGTCTTCGCTTCTTTGAGGAATTGTAATGACTACATTTTTGGATTCAAGTACAAAAATAAGTATAGTGCGGAGTTTTGTAGATTTGTGGAATTGAGCAAAGTTACGCTTGCGCACGCGTATATGCAAAAACAAAGGGTGTTCCTTCTGAACTCTTTAGTATCGTGTTGTCTAGTATAATTTGATTGTTTTTCTTACGATTGCGTTTGTGTGAGTCAGTCAGGCTATCTAACTGACAGTCTAAAATGCAGCGCAATAAATGTTTTTCATGCTTCAGTTCATTCGTTCTTTGCCTATCTATAAGACACCTTCTGTTTCCATTTGTTTCCGTGGCGTTCATACATTCATGTAAAAAAGCTTGCATGTTGAGTATGTAATCACAATGATTTTGCTATACTGATCACAAGAAAATTTGCCCAGGTGAAGATTAGTCAGTAATAATATGTATTGGCACTTCATTATTGTTTTATTCACGACGTGACTTTGTTCAGATTACTCAGCGATGCTTATTTATTCCTTTCAACACATTACTTTTCTTCTGTTTTAGCCAACTCATTTTACTCAGAACAAAAAATTCATCTTGTTTGGGAGTCTTCTTATTGCAAACTTGATACATTGTATTAACTGCATTATGCATCTGACCAAACCATGGCTGCACTTAAACTAGGTTACAAAATATAAAATACTTTGCTTTAATTGTTGCGCCGTATGTACACACTACAAATTAATTGCGTACTTAAAACTTTTCCCTCATGTTTCTACCACATACTTTGCACAAGAGGCCCTGAGAATTTTTGCTTCTTCGAAGAAAACGAAATCATGCTGCTTTCGTAGAGCAGTTCTTTTTTTAAAAAATGAGTTTACATTTGCATGGCTGAGAACACATTCCGGCAAATGAGGAAACAAAGCAGAGGAACTTTAGACTTGCAACTAACATGACTACAAAAGCGTGTTCATAATTGAAGCTAAAATGAGTGTTAGCATGGGTGCAATTGAATTTATATTTTTTAAGCGTATATAACCATCAGTCTATGTGGACTAAACTACTGAACATTTCAAAGAATTGGTTGGCCACAGTGAAGAAGGCTTTAGTATTTAGGTCTCTTCCAAAACATTCCTCTAAAATAAAGGCAACAAGAGAGAAACATCTTCTATTGAATGCAGGTGCATACGATTGTAACTAATGCTTTTTAAGTATCTAGAATGTGTAAATGGCATTCTAAAATCAATCATCCGTCAAATTTGTACGTGTCATATAGTCATGTATGCTGCTGAGTTGTGTGTGTGAGTCAAACTGAAAACGGGCTGACATCCACCTAAAAACATCGTACATTTCTTCGAAGTAATGTAATTTGTGTACATTTTATATATGTTCTCCACATAAGTACATGAAGCTCCTCTCTGTGAAGATGAATTCCTTCGTATTTTACGACGAACAACCCAAATTTGTCAAACTCTGTTTTAGGTGATCGTTTGACGATGAAAAGTAGGCTATTTAGTGTGAACACAAAAGGCTTGGAAGGCACACTTTTATGTAATTTTGTCCGCGACATGCATTATTTTACAATTGTCAACGGTCCTGCAAGGAATCGCCACCATCACCAGAGTAGACTAGAGCACTCCACTGGGTATCTATCTCCACGTTATATAATCCACACAAAGAAATGCGTATTATTTTTATGTCTGTATGAAGGAAACCAAGGCTCTTTCATAAATCCGATATGCTTTCGGGATTAGAACTTACATCATTATTACTGCTTATATATGACAGAAGAATGAATCAAGTTCTCACTCTATGAATAAATTAATTTTCCTCTTGAAAAACAGTTTTGTTCTCATATCAGGAAACATTATCGATACATTTAGATGATGACAGCGATGCAATGATACTCGTTACGCTACGATTATGCATTCCACAATTTTTAAACATGGCTAATTTTTCAGCAAAACTACACATCCACAATTGTGCTCACATTTTATGTTCAGTAGTTCGCGCAACTGCATATAATTTTGTAGAATTGCGCAGAAAGTAGCATGACTGCATGAATAATCAATTTTCTCTCAATCGAAGCATATTTTTACCTATACTTTTGGATGACCATAAAGTGTGCAGAGTACTGTCATCTCAAAGTATTGCTGAGGGTTTTTCTTGACAAATAAGGATATTTAGAGATGTAACACCAGTTGGTATCCAGAGTTGCCGAAATCAATAATTTACATCTGTCTAGTGTAGGTACTAAACATATTGCATCGAGCATAGTAGTAAATAGTAATTCATTAAAGATTTTTTTTCAACCTGTGAAACTTACAAGTACTTGAGGAAATCCAATTAGGAAGCATATGAAAATTTTTGTTTTAAATTTTTAAATTTTTCTATTGCAATAAATAAAATCAGCGAAAAAAAGGTTCATCCATGTGTTCCTATTGCTTGAGCAGAGCCAAAGTTTACACAACTTCTCGCAATATTAACGATCTGTTATAATCAGGTTATAATGAGTAATGGCAAAATGCTAAATCTGGCGAGCAAAAAGGCGTGAACGTTTCCATGTATTATTTTTGCTCTCATGCGCAGGCACACGTTCTCTACACGCATAATCCCATTCTACAAATAGCTTCTGACGCTCAAACTGAGACTCAATTTGTAATCAACACTAAAAGGACGAAATACAATGCACACACCTCTGCTACCTTTCTATAGCTGAGAAAAAGATGCTTAATTTTAATTTGGTCGTTTTGAACAATGAAGCAAGTGGTATATTTCATTGGTATAGCATGCTATAATACCAATAGGTACTATAACGTTTTAATTATAACGTTCTAGCTGGCGGGGTATAGTAATTGTTGAAAATCATCGAGAAGAGAATGTTCAATGTAGCTTGTAATTAGTTTATTGACTCATGAGTTAGTTTCAATACACTCCGCCATCACAAGTAGTCATGGTTGTCAATCCAGTTTAAATACTGACATCTTAATTTCAAAGTGGCATTTAAGATTAATAGAATATCATACTGACTTAATTAAATGCTAATTTAATTATACAACTTTGCTATTTTTGTTACAGATGGGATGCCAAGGAATTTTCTATGGTTATCATCATTAGTTTCAACCCTTATCATGTGAAGCCGACAGAGTAGCTGGTTTGAGAGATTTGTACTGTGCAGATGGTACAATTAAAAATATCATCTCATCTATTCACCTCTATGCGCGTTTCGAGCCGACAAAAGTAACAATACTTTTCATCCCAATTATTTTAGTCGGTTGGATGAGGACAGTCCTAGTCTAGTGCGTCAATCATCATTCATCATCGCGAGTTTCAAAAGTTGACAATTCAATATTTTTTCTTAAAAAGTGAGAACAAGTCTTAAATTGGAACGTTCTACTATTTTTTGTCCACAAACGCGGCCGTCTGCTGTTGCCGTTTGTACAAATAGCTATCCCCATGTTTAATGTGTAATAATAGCGTGATAGTAACAATAATACAAACAATTACACAAAATCAACAATAGAATATAGAATCCCACCGAGAAAAGACGATCACATAGAGACGTAGTTTCAAATGATTATTTCAAATCTTTTTTTTTTTGCAAGTAGTCAATGAGTACATTTATGTGACGTGAGTAAAAATATATATGTATGTCATACAAACCAAGTTCTTTTTTGCGATTTGAAGATAGTTTTTCAAAAGAAAATCTCATTTTCTTTGAATTAGGTAAAACGAGAACGAAACTGTAGAAATTCATTTCACTTGGTAATAATGCGAGACATTATACCAATCTGTGTACTAGCGTAGTGTCTACAACACATTGTTTGCGAGTGGCTTCATTATAAACTATTGTTAAAGTATAGCAGAATATATCATGTAGCTTGTGAAAGAGTGTAGTAGATCACTTACAAGAGGATATTATATTCATCGTCGAAAGGAAGTCGAGCAACATTTTTGATATCAAAATACACAAAAAATGCTAAAGTAAATTCTACAGAAGACGCGTCCTTTCTGGTCCCGTGGGATTTCGTCAAAGAGCATTGAATAAAGAATAGGACGAAGAGAAACAAATAAGTTACATGTCAGGATTAATTGCTCTTATCATCCACAGCAATAAAAAAGTCAGCAGCAGTGATCTAGCTGCGTACAAAGATTGTTCATCATAAATTGAGGACGTAAAGTCATATTGTTTGAAGAAGAGACAAAAAAAAACAGAGAATAATGGCTTCGATGAAGAGCACACGAGGAATGTGGAGCATAGTCACAGTGTTTCTTGCCTTTACAATGATTTCATGGAATGAGGTTAAAGGCCATGGCAGATTAATTGAGCCTCCGTCACGATCTTCAATGTGGAGGTAAGATTTTTAAAGAAAATATTAAATGATCCTTATTATCATTATTTTGATGCTTCTCATTTAAAAGTTTTTAATTTTTGCTTTTGCCATGATACTTAAAACTCTACTTACTCAGCAGTAGTCACTAGCTTACAACACTAGATATTATTATTTATTATGGCTTCCATTTCATCTCAGCTTGAATCTCTTGTACTTCACCTTTTTCCCTTACTAACAATAATGTAGACATTGCAGTTTTTTAACTCTGTTGCAGTCTATGTATGTGCAATTTCAAATGTTTATGATCCTTGTAATAAAATGATGATAATGATAATAATATGCAACAGCTAAATTCATAAGAATAATAATAACAACAACAACAACTGTGCATCCTTCCCATCCCAAAAACTTAAATTAGAATTGCATCAAACACTTTTCTTTTATTCAAATTTACTGCGAGGCCACGTTTTCAGTATTAGCATGTTTGTCTGCCATAAGGAAACTAAATGGCATTGCATTATGATGATAAAGCATCCCGTTGTGTAAAGCAAATTTGAGGGGGAGGGAGGTGATGGGAAGTCAGAGAGTCCAAGTCAATGGTAAATTTTTAAAGATTTAATGATGAAGATGTGCAATATGCATACCTAAATAAGATAGCGAGTGCACTGAGATCTTTTGAATAAGTAGGTATCTTCTTCGAATTATAATGTACACAAAGTTGAATGGATAGTTAATTAGTGTGCTATGCCCCCTATAGTTAAACCCCTACTTAGAAAAAATGAAAGGATACTTTTCAAAAGAAGACTTTCATTGTAATTGCAAGTTTATCAGGGTATCAAAAATAACTATTTTGATATTAATATTACAGTAAACCTGAGAGAATACATGGTTATTATTATTTAGACACTTTTGACGTTTCTCCCTGCATTTTATTATCAATATTATCATCTCGGTAATATTCAAATGATGAGCTTCAAGAAGATGATGGTGATTGTGAGGGATTCAAGCATGATTATAATTTTCGCTGCCCCTTGCTATCCAACTTGTGATCTGCAGAAAATTCAGAAACGCTGCATTCCGTTCATTGTACACTAACGATGTAAAATAGCTGAAAAGCTATATTGCTACTTTCGCTTTTTTACTTTTGAGTCATCAACAATATCAAATCGCATCAAAGCTACCAAAACCGAAGAATGGCACGGCACAAATATATGAAAGCTAATTACTAATTACATTAGCCTTGCACGGCAATAAATTTACCAGATGCAAAGAAATTCACTTGCATATATACGTAAGCAAGTGTTATAATCAATTTTGTAGCAATCCAACATTAAATATAAATTTAGCAAAAAGCAAATTCCAAGTAAATTTATAGATAGTAGCATCTCCAGCACGTAGCCCCTCGTTATCGAAATTAAATGGTTATCTTGAGATAACAAGTGCGCCAATTAGACAATCACTCGCACACGACATCAATAATGTCATTGAATAAGGGCATGAGGACATTTCTTATAAAAAATGAAGTTCATCTTTGTTTACAAAATGCTACCAATATTTTGAATATTATGAGCGTGTGTGTTAAATTTCTAGTCGCATGCTTAAAGCCACAGGTGGAAAATAATTTGAGACATCATCACAACTTGCTCTACATCTAGCCTTCTAGTCTAGCTAAACGAGGTTTGAGACGTTTTCTCGTATGTTTATTTCTCTCTTATCATAATTTGCATACTTGTAACACTTTGAAGCATGTGCTGTTGATATGCTATTTTTACCTTAAATTGCCATAACGTGTACCATGGAACAAGGAGTATGTATTTAACTCATTGTTTTGCTCTACTGTCAGTTATGGGCTCTAATTTTTAAGCTTGTTTTTGGTTGCTATTATATTTTTGCAAGAACATTCTCTATTCTATTCTAAATTTCCTACCTACTTTGATAGTTCAGTCTAGTTGGTAGGCTACAAAGTGAGAGCTTAAAAATGTAGAAATGTTTAGCTTGGAATTTGCAAAGTGTTCATACTTCATACACGTACCAAACCAAAAAGTGTTTCGTGAATTAAACTTGATAAATAAGCATATTATATACTCAATGTGAATATCAACAGCGAGCTATATCTTAAGTGGCAGTAGTGCATTTCAACAAAAACAACGCCTCAATGTTCTTGAATTTTTTCCCCTTGTACTGCAAAAATTTGAGGAGATACCTAGGTAGTTCGAGATTTGTGCGTTAGGATGTAACCAAACATTTTCTTTTTAAAAAACTTTGAACATGGTAATTTTAATGTAAGTAGGGATACTTAATGTGAGAATCTGTTTTATAAGACGAGAGATGTGAATTTGGAGTGGTTGTGGTGATTGTTCATGGCATGGAAATCAGTGTTTGAATATTACATGTAATAACGTACCACAGTAATTGGCAAATAGCTTGCGATCATTATATTATGCAAAGGAGAGAAGATGCTTTGATCTTGCAAAAATAAAAAAAGAACCCAAGAAAAGGAGGAAACTTTAATGATGAATGTGGTCATTTGAAATAAAGAAACATAAACATTCTTGAAGTTGACATTCACGTAATATTTAATTGTATGTAAGTATTTCGCATTCTTTTGCGACTCGTCTTCCGCTCTTCTGCTCTGTCTTTTCTAAAATTTGCAAGGAAGGAAGTACCTGTAATAAAAGAGCAGAGCAATTTAAATTATAAAATTGTCCGTTGAAGATGTATTCTCTTAGCATAATCCACAGTCAACAGTACAATTGCAGTAATTATAGGTATTTTGCGTCCATTAATAGAAATTCCCATATTTTGCTGAAGAGGGGAGGCCATTAAAAAGAAAAAGCCGCAAAGCGATTGAACGCTATGAAAGTACAAAGAATAAGAATATATTATAGTAAGTATGGTTTCATTCAGTGGCTTTTACCCACTTCCGATATTTCCTGAGAAATGTGGCAATTGTGTATATTTTCATAATGCTCCCATCATCCCTCCAATCTTCCATCCATCCGCCATCCATCATCCTCTTATCGATTTTACAGTAATAATTTCTAGTTACCTAATTATATGGTGGAAAAGATGCAGAGAGCTTTGAGGAGGAAACTGTTGTGTTGTAATTGTGCGTTTAGCTGAGTAAATATAGCAAAAAAATACTTTTGTACTTATGCCAGCAATCATTCATCCTCAATTATAGTTTAAAAATTGAGCATTTTAGATTTCTAAATTTGATAAAGCAGCTTAGAAAAAAAGGATGAAGGATGGTCTAGAAAATTTACAGTTGAAAACGTGGTAAACTAAGTACGCATCTTTGTATATTATTTATTTATTTACATAATAAATTTCCACGACTAAGCATTAAATAACCTCCGCACACCAATTTGCAAATTTGCAGTTACCTTGTGAGAAAACACGTTTGGAATTTTGCACGATGCAGGTTTCAAATGACAGAAATATTATAAATAATTTCAATAACGGTGATTGCTATACACACCAATAGATTTCGAACCTGAACAAATCATGCCATTCATCCCATGTCGTGTTCAAACCCATATTGCCTAATTACTGTTCTCTGTGCTCAATTAAGTTCGATTTCGTATCCCCTTCATGCATAACGAAGAGTAGCAGATTTTGATAATTAAGACACCACATTTTTGCATGCCTCTGTCATCTTTAATCAGTGAAGGTGAATTCCTGTTTAACTTTGAATTTTTTAACGAAAGCACAAGGCGTTACCATAGATAAGTGCCATTAAACCCATATACTTACCACAGATACCGTACACTCGTAAAAACATTGATAGTGATGCAACCAAAAAATGAAAGGGTTACTGTTATGAGCTGGTATTTTTATGTATTTTTTACAACGGGTATTTTCGATGAAGGTGGATTGGGTTACTCGATGAAAAATATGATGGCTTCACTTTGTAAATTACGTGCATACACATGTCCTTCACAGATAATGAAAAGGAAAGTGAAACATTCTCGAAAACTTCCCATCATTTCAGAAACAAGAGAGGAGAACTTGTTTAGGGTGGCACGGGCTCTCGAGCAATATGCGTAGATGCGTAAGTCTTAATGAAACTGTTAATAGACTCTGCTCAACGGTGAATAGCAATAAACAAAAAGCCGGAAGTTGTGAGCTGGTTTTATTCGACGTGTATCGCGAATACTGGGAGTCGAATTTTATAATAGAAAAAAACTGTGTGATTATTACTGTGTCAGTAAATTTATTGCGAACCATATAGTTACGATGTGATTACACTTTATCAAACGACTGTATTTGTATTAAATATATTCAGGGTTTTGTTTAGCATGCATAAATAGTGATTATATTGCTAAACTCTTGTAGATTAGCTTTGCAAGCTTCGACTCATCCCATCTGAGAATAGAGTTATTTACTGCTGTTAAGGTTAATGAAACATTGCAAATTATATGTAGACACTGTGAGCATTAATTTCCTGCTCCATTATATTGTTCGAGCTCGAACATTAACGCCGCCCCCATCATCACAGCCAAAGGGAGACCCTAATATGGGCAATGGCAATGGGATCATGCTGGGATGAGTGGAGAATTGAGCCATTCAGGCAAAGCACAAAGAGCAGACATAGATATTGACAGAGGGGATTCGCTTTGGGCAAAATGGATTTCAATTGTGGAGTAACATTATCGAGAATCATGCTATAAAATCAGTGATAATATTTATATGAAATAATAATAATAATTAAAATTTATTCTGCACTGATTGGGTTTACTGAAATGCTACGCGTGTGTCTTAAGTGCTTATGCGAACACCAAAAGAATCAGATTTACCTTCAAGTTATCAATCTCTGATTAGATGCCAAGTGTCAAGCGCAATTTTTCTTATTTGGCTAGAACAGCAATAAACCGAAATAAAGTGCCCCATTTCCCACACACACACAAGTCGGTGACGAAATTGGCTACTTTTAATAGTGAGTAGGGTTTCTACAAACGCTGAAATTGCTTTTGTCATTAAAGCTTGTTAAAGTGCATGCAGGTATTGCAATGTTCTTTGTCTAAAAAAGGTTGTATAAAAAAGGCAATAATAATATAAGTAGTAGCAATCTCTAGTTCTTATTGGTCATACTCATGATTGTACAGAGACTTCAAGTCTATTGCTACAAAAATTGATGTTTATGATGATGCTGTTGCCATTGTTAGCTAATCCGTAGTTTATTGTGCTTAATGATGTGCATTGCGAAAACCATTACCGTGCTAAATTTATAATCCTTGCTACCACTACCACCTACAACTCTCTGTCAGCTTTTTACCCTTCTTCTCAATCCCTTGAAAAAATTCCTTGAGTGCTGCTGTTGTTGACATGTAAAAGAAAGAACATGTTTGATGACAACTTTGTTTTCATCTCTCCACTTTAGATATGGTTTCAACACAACAGCGAATTACAATGACCATGAACTGTATTGCGGTGGCTTTGCAAGACAACATCAGAAAAATGGGGGGAAATGTGGCGTATGTGGGGATCCATGGGATGGACCTAAACCCAATGAAGCTGGTGGAACTTATGCTCAAGTAAGTACTCAACTTTTATTGCTGGAATTTTCAAACAAATAAAAATTATGTTGAAATTAAACAATGTAATGGGGAAACAATTACTTACAAAAGCGACTTTTATCTTTTTTTCAGGGTATAATAGTCCGTAAATATCGTCAAAACTCGATTATTCGAATTAAAGTGGAGTTGACAGCAAATCACAAAGGATACTTCGAATTCCGCATTTGTCCGAACAATAATCCAAAGAAGGTTGTCAGTGAAAAGTGTTTGGATAGACATCAGCTCAAACAAGCTAATGGAGAGGGACCAAGGTGAGCTATTCAACTTATTTTTTTCTTCGTTTTTAGGCCTCCCTAGAATGCATTTTCAGAATTTATGCATGTTAATTTTTTTTATACCAAGTTACCTACCTGGCTACTACCTACAGAACTCGTAAAATACAAAAGACAGATTTTTACGAGCTGTTTATGTCTTTCTTGAATGTAATGCATTTTGATTCCTGGAAAGGAAGTTGAGAAAAGGGTGTTCTGTGTTAAGTAAATGGAGAAGAGTGATAGTTGTTTTGTCATTAGTGTTTTAGAAGAAGGGAGAATCTTGAACAATATAAAAAAATGGCAAGAACATAAAAATGCATTTAAACTATTTTTTTCTTATTCTTTCTTTCTTGTTTCCTTTTAGGTATTATCCCGGTGAGGGCACTAAAGTATTCGAGTCCAGATACCTACTGCCGAAGGATATGACTTGCACACAGTGTGTGCTCCAATGGAGGTACATTGCTGCCAATAGTTGGGGTGGACCGTGCCCTGATGGATCCAGGGAAGGCCTTGGTTGTGGTCCACAAGAGGAGTTTAGAGCGTGTTCTGATGTTGCCATCTATGACGATAAAGGCTATGCATCTGCTGAAGAAACTGAGGATATTGATGATAAGGATGAAGAAGACAATACTGTTGATGTCGGTAAGTGTCGAGTGGTGATTTTGTTAAAAACCATAAAACTTCTACAGTTACTATGGCTTGTAGATATTTCTTACTTGTATACCATCAGGAATAGAAGCTGAACCCTTTTAAAAACAGTCGCTTGAAGAAAAAAATATTATTTGCTTGAGTCTTACATGAACATTTGTCGGCTGGTAATATAAATGCAAAACGAACCTTTTATTTAGATTATCTACATTTTTTGAATGGGAAAGAGGATCAAGTTTTGTAAAAGGAGGACCCCATGCTGTTTTCACATTTTAAATTTGCTTCTAATAACGAGTTAATGTAGCAACGATACTGAATATACTATGTTGCATTTACATACCAAGTACCAGTTGTCCTAATTTTTAATGATCGTAGTGCCTGCTAACGAAGCAGTTTTTATGAAGTGCCATGAAAGGAGATATATTAACGAGGCTAATAGCTGTCCAATGATTAAATTATAACTCCCACAATAGCTCATGTGAAATAATTCTGATTGATGATTTTTCTCTCTTTTATTTCCAGATAAACTTGAAAGTGACAAGACATCTACGGAGATCTCAATTGACGACACTGACAAACAAGAACCTCCAGTATGGCCCTTCATCATGGCCCTCATTGCACTTATGTTTGCTGCAGTTGGGTTTGGCTCTTTGCTGGGCTGGTTCTACAGGAAGGAAATCCTCCAGTTTACTAGTGACATGGTGAGCAGAGCAAGGAGGAAAATGGGATCCGGTGATGGTTTCGGAGGCCAGTCAGGTGGACCACCAGTACCCCCACCCCGGCACAAAAAGTTTCACACGATTAACCCCACAAATGGAAAAGGCGAGAAGAGACATATAACGCCAGATGTGATATCTCAGCCGATGCATGTAACAATAAATGGCCTGGCTGTATAGAATTTATATAGCATTTCATTATTTTTTTATGCAATTTGAAAACCCATAAAAAATCAGAACCCTCATTTCAAACTGATTTAATTGTCATGTCACTTTTAATCCTATTTTAAAACCGGACTGAATAGACAATAATTTATATCGAATGTTTAATTAATTTGTATCCTTTTGATAAATGAATGCTTTATTACACGTACTGTCCGTTATACCTAAACTGGGCTGTATGGAACACTGTGAATTTGAAAAACCCTGTTGTCTTACATGTACAAATAAATGTAAGTGCTTGTCTGCATGAATGAAATATTATTATGCTTTTAAGTGCGAAAATAATGTTACGCTAGAGTTTAAGATAAATCTATGATCGAAACTTGTAAAAAATATGCTGCCTTAAAAAGATAATGTTCTACTTTAACTTGTACTATAGATAATCCAATCACTACAGAGTCGATGTTTTTTTTATACTTTTAAACTGTTGGTTGTAAATACGGTATCGTTATTGCATATTAAAAAGAGAAATATATTTTATTAGTGCATTGCGAACAATGAATTTATGAGTTTTGGCAAGTGTAAATATTATGCATAAATTACATCTTATGACAAGTAAGTTTGAAGTAACAAATCTGCAATCTGAATTCCGAGAAAAAAATCATCAACTAACTGCCATCATCGCATACAAGCATTCCACTCATTTGAAGTGCCTGAGAGGAAACAGCCTTTTCCAATGCTAAGCTAACATGTCTTTGTTAGCTTCTCGCAATACCCCTCATAATACCGCGCGTTTTGTGCATAAGCTGTTTAGTAATAGTAGCCGATGATGATAGGGCTCGGTTTACGAGAAAATCAATATGAATTGGTCTGCGAAAAAGTTAACTTTAATTAAGTTATAAGAACAGTTTTCTACCGAAAGCAACGTCGATTTGAAAAAAACTGCATTGCTTGGACCTTGTGGTGGGGTTAGTCAATGGTGTGAATCTTAAGAGCTTGTGAAGACTTAAAAGTCCAGCAGGCAAGATGAGGCTGACGATTGCGTTACTGAGAAGAAAAATGCCCAATGGAAATATTATGATTGGGTAAGTTTCCGTTAATCAGAATTAGCGTGTTGTGTTAACTTGGGGAATATGAGTGTTGACAACTGTAATTTGTAGGCTGATAATGTAATGGTTGATATGATAGTGGAATTGTTTATACTTCTCCAGGAAACATCGACTGGCTCATCACATTTTTCCGGGTAATATTGAGTCGTTTGTGAGGCGGTTAAAAGTGGAGGAAAATAACATGCTGCTACTTCGTCATCCTTACTTATCAGAGGTAATTAAGACAATAAAATATTTCACATAACGTTTTTTAAAATAAATGAAAAATGACAGACTAGACGCACGTTGTAAGTTAGCTTGTAGTTTGTCGCGACTAAAATTTTTCATATGTTGGATTTCTTGATGTCAATTTAAGGAGCAGGAATTTGGACCACGAGGCAACCGTGAAAAGAACCATGCGGAATGGTTAGCAAATAAAAAACTTGAACATGCTTCCTCGAGATGCAGACCAAGTGTACGAATGGAGAAATATTTTGAACATTTGATGGCAAAAGATTCGTGGGATCCTACATAATGAAGTTATAATATGTCATTTGTTGTTCTTGGTTGGTTTATGTGCATTTTACAAAATGTAGTTGTAATAAAACATTAGTCACTTCTTTCACAAAAATCAAGTCAAACTAAGATGTTATGTTACTGGAAAATGGGAAGTTTCATACCTATATGATGTGTATAATAGTAATGCGTGTAATAGGAATGATTAGCAAATATAATTCCTTAAATAATATTGTTTGGGTTTTCATGCGATAAATAAATGCGTCCAGATACTAAATGTACAATTTATGAGTCAAAATGTGCGTTATTTTTACAATTTAATGCTGTTTAATCACATTTTCACTCGCTTAGCATCAAGTTTTCCTCCAGTCAGATCAGATCGCAAAATCAGTTTTTGGTGGAAGATTATTTGGAAAAATAGACGGTATATGCTGTTTTTTAGCTGTAGTATGAGTTCACATTCAAATATGGCCAAGAAATCGGTATTTATTTATAATAACATGACAAGTTTTTAGGAATTCAAAGTGTTGAGTAAATAATATTTTATTTTTTCGTTTAAAGAGAAGCGGGCCATGTAAACTTAATCTATTAAAAATAAATATTAAATACTAATAATAAATATAATCAGTTAAGTACAAAAGCCATCTAAGAAAAAACTCAATGTTACAGTTTCAATTATTTTCTAAGATTTAAAAGCGTATTTCGTGTTCATAGCATAAAAATGTGAATCAGATCATTTTAAAAATTAGATATTATCTACTGACAATTTTTCTATATAAAATTATAAAAACTCCGTAAAATGTTTGCATAAATAGACTTTTATATTGCATAAATATTATATAAATAATTTCGAATTTCTCGATTAAAAATCCCATCATATTGAGAGTTGGCATCTAGCTAATTATATACATTCCGTACATTAATGTTTATACTCTTTGGTACTGGCAATTACTTGTTTCGTTCAGATCGTTCGGCACATTCGTTTACCCTGACAACAAGCGGATAGCTTTCCAGAGTTTGAGCTGCTGGATTTTGGTACATTCTGATTATAATCAGATGGTCCAGATTCGGGTCGATTGGAGTTCCCAGTCTCATTACCCCTGGGGGCATTTGATGTTGCGTTTCCATTCTTTTCCTGTCTCGGTTTTCTCATCTCCAAAATTCTCCGATGCACTGCATCCACGCATGTTCTACTGCCTTGCCTCCTTTCCATGAGAAAATCCAGAAAACTATTGCTTATCAAAAAATAAACTGGTTTGCACGGGAAGCCAAACTTTTCCAAGCCAAGCCACCAACAGAACAGCACACGAGATCAGGATCAAAGCGTTGAATGCCTCCAATTATCTATATATTTTAGAGAAAAATATTGTTATTCATGGAGAAAAGAGAATTTAGTTACAGTTACGAGCTTAGGAGTTATTATGCCATCTACTATAGTAGTCGTCATCAAACAATCGGATCATATTTTCATAATTTCTTACTGTGATAATAATAACTTACACTTAAACTGAGCTTATCAACCTAGCATTCAGTGTCGAGCAGATAATTCGTTGTTTGAGTAATTGTAAGTCTTCTAGTGTCACTGGTCCATTGGTTAACTCATATAAACGGTGAGTAGCAGTATTGAACACCGGCACTTCATGACTTATTGTTAGATATTTCGATTCACATTTCAAATGTTGCTATAATTTCATAAATGCATAGATCTTTGTTATTATTCAATTTTATATGATCAAATCATATCAAACATCTTATCATACATGTGCGCAGTGGTCAAACAGAAGCAGAACTTTATTTATAAATGGGTCAGTTTTTCATACCTATGTTTACTTTAAAAAGATAATCGCCAATCGTCACGAACACATTGCTGCGATATACGACCAGAAGAAAAATCATGCTTTATACACAAACACCAGGAGAACGATATCATATCATTCATCAGAGAGTGCAAGATAAGTTGTTGTTGGTTGTGTTGTGAGCTGATTGAAGCATTCGAGTTTGGCAATCTCCATTCGAGCAATTGCTAGTTTTGCATGATTTGTTTCGTTTGAGCGAGTGAGCTGTAGGTTTAATCTGTATGAGCAGCAAGGTTACAGATATCGTAAATCTGAACAAAAATGAGTAAAAAATAATTTTCTTTGAACCCAATCATAATTTGTAATTTAATGTTCCTCTGGACAACAAAAGTTAAATGATCTGACCTGTTATAACGCTATCAACTTTAAGCAGATATAAATTCTCAGTACATTTTGTTTTAATTGCTTGCTGTCATCACTCACCACAGTCCACAACTATACGATTTGCCTGAATAAAGGCGACTGCTGGACAAGCTTCGTTTTACACTTGTGTATCTAATGTATTATCCAGGATATTCAGCTGAACTGTTACCGTTGAAGATACCGCTTCTTACGTCAAACAAAGAACGCTTGCTGGATGATGCTAAGATGATGCTTGCCTTTTTTGAAAAGATGGAAGGGGAAATACCGTGAACGAAAGCGAAAGTGATCACCTCACCACAAAGCGTCTATTTCTTCCTACAGTTCAGAACGGAATGAGAAAAATATGCACGTATGTAAGGCGAAATGAATGAGGAAACCACTACTATTAGATAATGGTGGTCTGTTATTATAAATAATTTGGCTTAACTGACACATTATGTATAATTATGTATTGTATGCAACTTTTTGCTTCTTCATTAATTTTATTACTTTCTTAATAATATCGATCAATGCGTATTCCTTTCGCTGCTTCTATGAAAAGACTAGTAAGATTTTCCAGTTATGTTTAAAATTAGAATAAAAGAATGATTTAAAAATTATGTCCATGCTTAGAAAATGCTATAGATAGGTATCACAATATGGTAAAATGTAACTTTGGCATCATAACAACATCAAAGAATACGCAACAAAATCAAAATAGCATTGGCAGCCATAGCCAGAGCAATAATGCCATGAGAAATTGTGGCTGCTACTGCTGAGCTTGTAGACAGACATGATTTCCGGTCTTCCAAAAATGGTTGATAAGTTGGGAACGGATAAGCGTCTCTCTATTTAAAAATCAATATTGAAAAATAAGTTAATAAGTTAATAAAAGAAAATAAGAATGCCACTTGACCATGAGTTGATCATGGAGTATGTGGTAGCGACTAACCAAGGTGTGAATCTTCTTCCCTCCAGGAGAGGAGCAATGCATATAATGATAACCGTGTTTTCGGCTCTGCTCGACAGATTTAACGAATTCCTTATCATCCCAATTCAGGTTCATCATGTAGTCGTGGACGTCGTAGCCTTCAAGCTCTTTCGGACGCGTGATTATTACTTCTCGAAAGAGATCATGTTCAATGTTGTCGACACGGCCGTTTTCCAATACCATGGAGTCATCCGCCAACGCCGTGTTTTTCATTTCACTGTTTCGTGTTCAAAGAATAAAACTTTGACATTTAGTCTACATTACCTACCTCTAATAGCATATTTGTCAATAATCAGGAATTAGAAATGAACTCACTACGGCAAGTATCTAGAGTGGAATGGTAAATGAAGTCGTTCCAGTAGCTCTCCCGTAGCGTTAACAACGCCGATAGCGTTAAAATAAGTATAAAATTCCGGTTGACTTCGACAATCAATTAGAGCAGACTTTGGATAATAAACAATGAACGTTTCACACATTTCTCGACGCGTAGAAAGCCCTCCCTATCGGAAAATAATAAATATAACACTGAAAAACAAGTAATTTCATCAGTAATTAATTGGCATATTCAGGGGACTAGGTATAGCACTAACATAGATGAATGTGTTATTTTTTCCAGTGTCAAATGTGCACTCTGTGATTAGCTCGTCTCCAGGAAGAACCGTCACTTCTTCTTTGAGCTGGCGATAATGTTGATAATTGAAGTCAAGGTGACTATCTTGAGCAATTGGTGGAAGCTCTATCCCATTTCGTATGTGCCTCAAAACAATTTTCTTTCCCGTCAAGTGAGCATGAAGTAAAACTGAAATGATTTTGATTCCATCCTTTGGGAAACCCTGCAACAGTGCAAACAATTAAATATTGTTATTGATAAGAAGCCATACAACCGTAAAAATTATATGTATATACGTCATTTAATTAGGAGATTTGATATATGTCACCTTTTGTGTGCACTCGGCTCCACAGAACCCATAAGTGGTGTAGTGCTTTTGATGCGGTGGAATGGTCAGAAACGGTGTTCGACGATGACCCGAAAATAATACTGCTGTCTCATACTTTCTCAGGACTGAAGTGTAAAAGATGCGAATCCCAGAACTGTCAATTACTAATTTTCAAACATTGCATATTAAGCTCGCATCTTTCATATGATGAATATTGATGAGTTGTCATATTCCCGGAATAGCATATTATTACAGTCTATTCCTTGCGGGTTTTCGTAGTGCACTTCTATCCGATAATAAGTTGGACCATCGGTCTCCCCTATGACGTCACCAAGGTGATCTGGAAGCATGTCACCTGGTAAGCATAGTACATAAATTAGAATTTTAGAATAAGTGATAAGTGACCTTTGTTAATTCTTTGTTTCACAATGCCCCTTTTTGCAAGCACGCTAACCTTCACTGCCTACCGCAATGGCGATTCTAAATTCGAAGCAGTATTCCGTCCATTCGTGTGGCGAGTCTTCAGTGTAGCAATCACCACCGGTTTGACCAACATATTTTTCAAAAATTTGACCAGGCTTAATTCCAAATATTTCCGGAACATGGCATTTGTAGATGTTGATGTGATGAATGTGAGGAATACTATCATTTGCAATTAGTGGACGATGCTAGTTTGGAACATGAATCAAGTTGATTGCCAATTCAAATAAGTAAGCATTGGAAAATTTCAAAACTATGAGGTCTCACGGCTATAATGTGATGTTTTGAAGGAAGTCTAGGAAATTTCACAATGCTGCAGTGATAATAGGTCTCCTTCTTTGGAACGACTACATTATTAACCGTCAAATCAACATGTTTGACGTTTGGTGGGTATACATCCTCCTGATCAGGGAATTTCCTTGGATTAGGACGAACTTTCATGAAAGTGCTTTTCACGCCACGTTTCAGCATGTTGTGCCCATGGTACCGAGGAAAGTAACCTTTCTTCAGTGTCTCTTTAGGATCGTTTGCATTCGTAGCCCAAATTAAACGCATTGTGTCGTCCTAAAAATAATCATATATTTTATAAATAACGAAACAAGCACTTGCACAAGATGACTATTCGCCTTTTCCTTATTTCAGGTAAATGAGCACTCACTCCAATTGGAAAATCCTCCTCATCGCACGTATCCCATTTCCTTCTGAACACAATTGCAGTCCCATCCTCATCCTCTTTTCCTCCGAGAAGCTCAAGATCTTGCTTTTTGTCCAGAATAGGCTGCCCATTGTGACTCCCAAACATGTCCAAAAGATGTGCTGTTCCATTGGAGTCCACCCAACCCACAAACATATCCGCACCGGTCATTCCGCCAGACGGAGTGAACCCAATCGAGATATAGCCTTTGTTCGGTCCTTTCATTTCAATAGTCACATACTCAGGATCTGTGTCAATCCAACTCACCTCCATTTTTGATGGTAACTCTAAACTGTGTACCCATCGGTACGATTCTCCATTTAAAATTGTCGTTCTTCCTGTGTAACCAACTACATTTTTGCTATAAAAGTTTAAAATTAGAAGTTGTGAAAGATAAAGTAAAAGTAAAACTTTGGATGACAGCGGCATTGCTAAACGTTTTCAGGAATTTTTAAAACTTAACTAAACTGATAAATTATTTAGTGTGTTTGTCATTCATTCAAAATTTATGAACGAATCTTGCATCAGCGTATTTACTTCCACCAATAAATACTCTAGTAGTATTCGCTTTAAAGGTGAACGGTAAGACTGACTCATCAGATGCGACCGAGTGACCCTAGGAGAATCGAAGATTTACATGGCATGCATTGACATTATTAAAAAAGGTTTGTGGATGCTGACGGCTCAAGGGAAACGCATACGTGTATAATATTTTGGTATGATGTTTATTCATATTATTAAATTTCTCCAGAAGAAATATGCAAAAACATACAAATAAAAAATGTACATACTCAGCAGTCAAACATAAAATCAATATCCAGAGCAAAATGTCATTTAGGGTCGTCGTGGACGTTGTGAAATCCTACATTTACATCTTCTGATAGTCTGAGTTCATGTCCGTGTAAACTCAAGGAAAGATGATTGTCTGCTGTCACACACCTACCTAGTTACTACGCAAATAAGGTTGACAAACAGCGCGTGTGTTTTACTAATATTTTAATGACTCAAAAGTCAAAACAAAATTTCTTTGATTTTCTTTTTCTTTCTTTGTGGCATCAAGAGTGAATCAATAGAAACACAGAAAGTTTACTACCAACATTGTCGTTTTCTCTAGGTGCATTATGAATTTTTTTTAAAGACATTGATTAAAGTGGACAAAAGATGTTTTATACAAACATGATCTACTTTGATGCATTTCGTTATATTCAATATTGTAGAAGTCATATGAACGCTTTATGTAAATGCTATATATTATCTTGTATGTGCATTAGGTAAGCAAACTAGAAACTAGCCTTTGTAACTTTGTAACAACAAGTTGCTGCGTATTCTTTTCAAGGTTAATTTAAAATGTAATAAGGAAAATTACTTGTAGTAAGTTGTTGATACTTGTCCTCTTTTTTTTATAAATGCCTCAATACATTTACTGGACGAGCTTATCCATCCTTCCTTATCGGCTGACTTTTATGACTTTTTTAACAAAATATAAAATTGCATGCATGCATATGACAGATTCGCCTGAAGATGAGATATCTTTAACGTTATGTAAACAGCGATCTGGCAAGTACTTTTACAATTACAATTTGTAATGCATAATATGAAAAATAATGTGATTTGATGCTCTGCATAGTTGTAATTATTTTCACAGTGTTGTGATACTTTTTATTCAAAGTATTCTCTATTTTCTAAAATGACATTCATAATCATCTTTTCATAATATTTTCATTATTTCATACAGGATAAGTTTTACAATAAATTATATAATATATATGTACGTATATATAATTACAATACATGGTAATATTTTTCATCCAATCTCTCATATAACAATAAGTAGTACATGCTTCTTTTTAATTTTTCTATAAGATAATATTTTTATGCAAAATTGGTACAAACTTGAACGAATCCGAGTACATAAACTGTTTTGGCGACCATTTAGATGAAACAATAGACAATCGAAAGAGATGTGTAAATTTGGCAAGGGTATTGACACAAACTTACTGAAAAATTGTACACAGATTACTTCCTCCTCATCTTATACACTCTGCTTGGTAACGATTAATCAATCCTTATTGTGTTTGACCGGTAATTGGACATAGAATTTCATATTACATTCTAACTTTTAGCTTAAATATTTTGACCTGGAGATTCTTATTAATTGTACCACAGGCCTGTCTATTTTAAACATATAACTGATAATATTTTAGGAAGTTTAAAGTTACGTTTGTACATTTAATCTTTATAAAAAAAATTTTATTCCTGGATTTAAAAAAATTAAAAGTCAATAATATCAAATTTTATAAATCTAGAATTCTATAAATCTAAAAACGTATCAAGTAGCTTTTAAATTTACCAAATGATTCGGTACTTACTTATATAAAACATTTAATGTAAGAGAATGATAGAAACCCTGTGAGGAAGGTTACTAAATTTAAAGTCGTAACATCATGCACTTATACCCTTGCAAATCAAATCACTATTCAAATTATCATACCGTAACTTTTACATTGAGTAATATTCTAAAAATATAATATAATAATTAACCTAATAATTTGCGATATTTATCAAACATTAAATATGCACAGATGAACCCATATTTTCTATAAAAAATAAACTTGCGTACAATTATAAATGAAAGAAGAATCGCTGCTTGCTGTAGTTCAAGTATTTACGTGAAGGGGAGTTGGTACACATGAGATTACAGACTAGTCATTATTAGTACATTTTTGTTTATAAGTGAATCTAGTATCTATAAAGCTGAAACAGAAATAATAATAACCTTCTTAGGTGTAGTTTACGTATAACTTTTGTCGACTTTTAATTAAGCTTAATTTATGAATAACTTGAAATATAATAATACATTTACTTTATTTTTTAGGTTACAGGTACTGTGTATAAAAATGTCACTACCGATTGCTAAAAACCATGTTCATTGTTGAGAATTTCCCATTTGAGTTATCCCCCTGACTTGCACCAATCGCAGCCAGAATGAAACCGAAAACCAATTACTGGCAAACAATATCAATATGTCGCAATCTTAATTAATGTAACAAAATTGTCCTTGTTGTTCAATATGAAGCCTATGTTTTTGCGTCAACCCCCGCCCCATTAATTACTTACGAATGCTACTACTTTGTGAGCAGTAATTACCCAGCATCAAGCAAGCAATTGTTTCCCCCAAGCATTCACAAAAATCACTTTGCATAAAAACAGCTCATTCAGTTTTTAGCTACGAAACGGATACGGTCCTTTTTAAAAACATATTGCATGTATTTATACCCATATTAATAGGTATTCTCATTTTCCAAATTAATACAATTTTATTTCGCAATCATAAAACAAGTCAGCAATAATGATGCTACGTTATACTTACCTAGCATTTTGGAAAATGGAAGGAATGTATCGGTTTAATGAAACAGACCCGAAGGACATAAAAAATCTCTGACATGACTCATCATCACTCGGCATGGTTGGTATCAGTATATCGCTGACATATTTTTTTTATTTTTTACTTATCCTGTGCAATCAATTTGTATATACTAATGCTAGATTAGAAATGAAATTATTAGTGTGATTGTTTAATTCATTCATACTTACGAAGGTCGACGACTTCCGTATAGTTTATGTAGTAGCTACCATCTCATAATAGTAATGGATGCACCAATTTTACGATACTTTGTTTCTCTCTGCTGAAACAAAACCGTTTAACTATCAATAGCGTCCAGTAGTCCAGTCATAGTAAAAAATTTGTAGACCTTATTCTATATTTATGTAACTATTAAAAACCCAATAATAATAATAATAATAATAATCAACAGTTAGAATAATAAACAGTGTTTAATCTCCTTAATAACCGTTTTCGTTTTAAAATCTGGTTTCCTTACAAAACACCCTGCTGCCAAAGACACGGCAGCTGGGACAATAAATTTTGGACATGCATGAATTATTATTTTTTATTTGGCTATGTTGCATTACAACTTTGCTTCACAAACCTGAACCAAAAATCCCCACAATTTCTCAAGTATTTTATACCTCTTCTGCTGTACTAAACTTTTAAGTACGTTTGACACGACAGAATCCCATCTAATTTATGAAAAGTAACTAAATCTTACACAAGTACTTGTTTTGTTTTATAATATTTGCTTAAATGTAGAAAGTCTATCTAGGGAACACGGGATGAGAGCTGTACACCTCTCGTGGAGGTGGCAATGGATGACTCATATAGTCAGTGGGGATATCCTCCTCATCATAAGAGTTCTTATCTTGTGGCGCCTGCATGACGCGACTCGTGTGGATTTCATTGGACAGGAGAGTCTCCTCCGTGAAGTTTCTACTTGCGCTAGGATTATTCGACGAAAAGTTCATAAAGTTTACAGAGTATGAGTTCTCCACAGGTCGCCGTTTCCCCTTGTTTCCAGCATGGCTCTCCTTCTGGTCACCAGGATGTTCTGAGGCGGAGCTGCGTTTCCAGCGCTTGAATCTATGAGAGATCTCCTCGTGGAGGATGTTGAAGAACATGGAAGTGAGCGCCATCCCGAACAGAATGTAAAACGAGCAAAACCACTCTGTCCTCTGATTAAATCTTTCCAGCTTGCCAGTCTTATGAGCACGACTGTCCCCGAAACTGATTGTTGTGAGGGTGAGAAAACAAAAGTAGAAGCTGTCGAGGAACCTCCATTTCTCCCATTTGGCGACCACATATGAGCCTAGGCACACATATCCTAGGAGCACTGAAACACAGAGGAGGAGGATGAAAAGGATGCTGACACGATGCTCATCACCGCCACGCTCGTCGTCCATCTCCACTTCTTTACTACTGTGTCCTCCTCTGTGAAGGTCACCGTCCACTGGCTTCATGCTGTAGTAAGGGTCCGAAACTTTTCGTGTTGATGAGGGCGCAGAGGATGATGAGCCGTTTGATGGCTCTCGGCAACAACAGCAACAGCAAACTCGCCCACAAACAAATCTCGCGATTTTTGCCAGAAGTGATCCCACATTGGAAAGGTACCAGAGCATGATTGGGATCCCGAATACGGCGTATATCATCGTAGCAATCTTTCCTGATGATGTCTTCGGGCCGATTCCTCCATACCCTGTAATCGAGATGGAACACATAAATTATGTGATGGCTCATTGAACTTCTTCATTACTGAACTAAACCGCTTTCTCTCTCTCCCTCTCTCTCTATTTCCCTCTCCAGTCAAAAGAAACTTTTACTTTACATGATCCATTTTACAAACATACAACATCTTATAGATGATTTTCAACATGATGGTAGCCCCATTTCTGCGTACATGCAGTACCACATGTTTGTCTGAATCTGCAAGTCTTAAACTAACCGAGTGAAAGTAAGCATTTCCCATTTTTCGAGCTACTAAACCTAATATTTTTTCTATCATTCCACACTATCTCCTCCCTCTATTTGATCTCGACAGCAAGAAAATGTAGACAGTCGACAGACAGTGATAAACAGAAGCCATTAACCATCCAAATGTCTTTATCCGATTTACTTGGAGATGAGTGCCGATTCTAGCAGGATCACTATACAAAGCTATTCAGCACTTCACTCTGCTTAAGTAATAGTAATCATTTTAATAACACTTTTTTTTCTTGCAGAATTTTCATTCAGCACTTTTACAAAGCTAGCTATGATTGTCTACACGGATGGTTAACTTGGCCACAAAATGTAATCATGTTCACGTCCAACAGAAGAGATACAAGCGTACTTACTTTAGAAAGAGTAATTTTTCTACTTATTTCTGGGATGTGATTTTTTAAACAATTTTATGTGAAATATTGTATTCAAAAATGTTTTAGTATTAATAACTGATCGATCTTGAAATCTAGAGGATATCTCGTGTACTAAACCATCCTGTGTTAAAATCAAAATTCTAAAGTCCTTTTAGCCTCATTTGATACACATTCTCCATCCGCTGCACAAAAATTGCTGTAGAATTTTTCTTGAATTGTATCTACCCCATTAATCACTCGAAAGTTGTAAGACCCTTAATCTCATCGACAATGATTTTCCAAGCGGAAATTCTACAACGTGCCCCAATTTTTCTCTCGTCTCCTTTGATGCATACTTGTCCACGACATTACTCGAGGCTCAGGGAAAAAAACTTTTCTTCAAAGGTTTCCCATCAAACTTTTATGACTTTGTCAAAATATATTTTTTTATAAAGTAACCACAGCTCTTGCTAAACCACCATCTCTCTCTCTCTCTCTCTCACACACACACTAACCCACATACACACACATGTTCGTACTATTAACGGCATAATCTGACCTGCACAAAGAATAATTTATTATAGCACGTCGGATCTAACGCCAATAATATTCGCACTTTTTTTTTTTTAAAAAAAAGGTGATATTTATAAAGCGTGAATTTTGTGATTTCTAAGGGATACTTGCAAACTTTTTTTCCTCCCTCGATTTTCCTACGGAAGATGGAGGAAAAATATCCAATTTATAGACAAGTCATCTTTATCAAGAGCTTTAACTTGTACATATGGCACATAAATTCTAGGAAAACAGGCAACCTTCTCGTAAATACTGTCGACTTTTTCCCCACTTTTTTTCTCTCTCTTCTAAAACCTCAACATTTTCCGTTGTTAGTTCAAAAAAAGATGGCTATTTAATAAGAGGAAAAGTAAGTAAAGTATTGGAGTACTCGTATAGTTTGGTAGAGAGAGTTGTGGTGGAGGCGGTAGTGGTGATGGAGGGAGCTGTGACAAAAATTGATTATTTTAATGGACCTGTCTAACTAATACAGAGGAGCTGAATTCACGAAGAGCCTTTGAATGAACAGGGTGACAACAAGAGTTGGTCTCGGTTATTCCTCAGTGTGTCGATACTATTTTTAGTTGGAAGGTGATTTATTTTTATTGTATTATGTGACACCCCACCCAGTAGTTCACGCCCGGTAAGAGGCACTACTTAAAAAGATGAACAGGTCATAAGCAGCATCGTCAGGATTATGTAAGCACCACCGCCACCAAATAACCTACTGGGAACACTGATGATCAGAGAGATATTGAGGGAGAAAAGGGAGATTACATTACGATGATGTCTTTTCACACGCATCCCTAAATAATCAAGCATATTGTGTGTTCCTCAGTAATATTATTATCCATTCGGATAGAGCTGCCATTTACTGAATAGAATTATCCACATCAAAGTCTCCACTGAAAGCAGGAGTGGTAAAAAAAGTTTTTCAGGCAAAGAGAGAGAAAGGACCATATTTTTAAACTGGAAGTCGTACACAAAGACCATTGTATTAACTAGATGCGGGGAACTAGCACACGAAATGACTTTTTGTGCGTAACTTTTATATATATGAGTCATGTTGGAACTATTTAAGGTCTCCCACTCTCTCACTTACACGGTGACATTGAATCACAATATGCGATTTACTCTGGTAATACTATTTTAACACGCAGATTACTTTTATCTTCAATCCTCACACTTTCTATTTTTACCGTGGCATATTTACATGCACATCTCTTAGGCATTCTTGTTCTCTAGTTTTGGCTTAGTGGAGAGAGGGAGAGGCTAAAGCAAGCAATTTAGATGTAGCCTAAAGGTATCATATACCAGTCTCGAGGAAAGTTAGAAAAGTGTCGGGGAAAGCAATATGTGTCAGCTGAAAAACTAAAACTTTTCCCGTTCCTCAATCTCTTCACACTTGTTTTCTTTATTCTCAATAGTTTTCACTTTTTTCTCTCCTCTACTTCGCACGCTAGTTCCACTACTGATGGCTTTGAGGTTTTACGTGGCTTTAGTATTTGCTGAGAATGTGCTCGCACAAGTGGAGACAGAGAGAGAGAGAGATCGGAGTGAAAGCGGAAAAATATTTTGTATGTTACCGACACTTTCTCTCAGTGTTCCCTAAAGTCTCTCAATCCAGCTTGTGCACACAGCATACCTAAAATCTGTATAATACGCATTTAACTACAATTTATTTGTAGTGTTTACGATACGGAGCATTTGTACTTGAAGCTTTGAATGGCATCCTATTTTTTACACCGAACGTGTGTACATTTCTCCCCATAAAGTATGGTCGCCTTGTCGCGACACTTTACTGAATACATAAGTACGTATAATATTTTCAGTGTTTGTGCAAAAAAAGACGAAGGGCCAATAGTGCACTCTACTTCCGATAGCCGGGTGTATACATATAATGTGATAATGATACTATACATACTTACGATTAGTGGCCCTATTATTCTTTTGAGCAACAACCATATCCGCTTCAAGCGCCTCCGTGGCTATGTGTATGAATGAATGCGACATAATAATAAAGATATCAGAGGCAGAGAATAAGTACATCGGTACATTCACTTTACACAGATGCAATAAAATCCGTAAATTTAACATTAACTGCAGGGATGCTGCAGTTAGTTGCAATATGAAAGTGGAGATCACATGCTTAAAATAAAATGACATCCTTTCTTCTCATTGTCGGCTCTGCTTTGCAAACATAGAATTATAAACATCTTTTGCATAATAAAAGGGGAAAAGTAAGTTTTTTGATGTGGAATCGTTGTTGTTGTTCCTTTACTTAAGTACCTGAAGGAGAAAATTGTGCTGAGGAAAACGGAAATCCAACTGTCTCCACATAAAATGACACAATATTTCAGACTTCTCGAGCATATTATGTAGATATTTCATGTACACACATAATGTTGTGTAAAGGTGGCAAGTTGAAAGTGTGAAACAATTGCATCCATTAGTAGCAAGCAACCACCCACAGGCCCCACGTGCCCTGCAGAATGCTCCTGTAATATAGTATTTTGGTGTGCTCACCATTCTCATGAAGCTGTTGTCATCCTTCTCACTTTATCTCCAATAATACAAGGTGTTAAAGTACAAATACATAAATGTGTACTAAACTATACTTCTTCTAATATACGCGTGCATCGAGCACATGCTGCTCCTTCGCTAATATTCTTTCTTCTTCTCACTTCTTCTCGTGTAATGGTGTGTTGGAGAAAGTGAAAGAAAAGTGGTTACACTGTATACACATTTTATGAAGACACACACACACACCCTTGCATACCTACACACATGCTGTTCGAAACTTATAGACTCATAAGATTGCCTACCTATAATATATATTATTTCATTTTCGATATTAGACAACATTTTGTGCTATTTCCTCCTTTTCGCTGACCCTCTGGATCAGCGGCTGCTGCTTCTGCCACAACTATTGCTACTTCTATTGCTACTACTGCGGCAGGTCCATCTTATGCTCGCCAAAAAAACACTCTCTGCTACATCTTCTTTCTCTCTCTTTCTTCTTGCTCTGTGAACAGACTGCTGGTTCGTTGTGGAATTGCACCCGAGCCTATTTTCCCTTGTGCGAAAAGGAAGTTGGGGTATAATAAGCCTTTATTTAATGGCCTATAAATCTGGAGGCTCTCGACACAAAACGCTCAACCCTAGCAAAACTGCATGCTCAAGCAGAAAAAAAAGTTTTTGAACTACTCATACGTGCACACATACACACATACAAGCTTATATAGAATAGTATTATTGTGCTACCACCACCACTCTTATTTGCTATTACTACCCAAGCATTACTTCTAACAACCAGCCAGATGTACTGCTAAACTACTTACACTTGATGCTTACTAACTACTGGATAAACTGACGTAAAACTTGGAATAGCAAGAGAGGCCATTATACATATTCCCTGCCAAAATTAAACTTTTGATCCAATCCCCAATCGTCACTGGAGTTGATCAAATTGTGTGCAATGTTTATGGCCTTTTATGTACCCACAGGTTTTCAGATGACCCTTCCTCATAATCCTGATTATTCGTCATCGGCATGATTTTTTTTATCAGACTACGGTCTCAATTATAGCTTTAAAGTTATATTGGCAAAACTACTTCAGTTTTTACGTGTACGTACTAAAAAATAGCTTTGTTGGATGGTAGTTTTCCTCTTAACAGTTTGCTCTCTTGCTGCTTGTTGTGAATCCTTGATACTACTCGTGTGCTGCTACTTTTTCCTACTTGCCGTACCGCAACACATGCTCATAGTGAAAAAAAAAGTTGTCAGAGAATGATTTTAAGACAGGATCCTATATCTAAATATCTATATCTGTGTGTAAGATTGCACACGTGTGTGTGCGTGGCTATAAAGAAGAAAGTATATACTGCTGTTGCTGCTGGACCAAATATCTCTGAGCTCATAATGAAAAGTGAAAGTAGCCGGGTTCATATATGAAGAAACACTGCTGCATCCAAGTACACATGACGGTGTGGACTACTATATGGGGGAAATTTATATCTCTGAATATTTTCTGAAAAAAGTAAAAACAAGGAGAGAAAGACCACTAGTTTCAAAAACGAGGGAAAAAAAACACCGCTCAACTTCTTTTCCAACTTGTTCAACGGATAAAGTAATACATAAGTAATATCCATAGATGAACCTAAATACCTTATAATCATAATATTATATTTATATTATGCATAGTTTGTAGTTTGTATAATATTTGATACCAGAACTCATACATATTCACGAAGGGGAACCTCATCGCGTCACGATAATTTGGATATTTAGCTGAAGGAGGAAGTGAAAGTTTAAAAAAAGAAAATAGCAGCTTTCGAGAATGGACACGGACAAAGTCATCTTCTGCAAGGAAAGCGACAAAAGCCAAAAGGATAAGGATGGAAAAAGTCAACGAAGTCGGCTGTTCTAACCAGAAATGAGTAAAAAATTATTCCTTTGTAATTTTCTCTCTATGTGTCTCCCTTTTCCCACCGAATCCATTTCCCTTCTGCTCGCTACTCGCTAAATAAGTAAACGATGTGACTGGTGTACAACTGTAATGTCTTTTACACGTGCACACATAGCAGCACCATCAGCCAGCTTAGCCACACCACAACCCAGATCTTCAATGAGTTTTTTCACTAATGTAACTTCCTCATTTTCTTAATCCGCCAAGGCCAACAACAGGAGAGAAAGAGAGAGAGGAAGAAGGAGAAGAGGTAAAGAGCAGGAATATTAGTTGTACGAAATTTGTATATTTAGCGGCGGACACATAATTGGATAGTTCTAGAGAAGATTTAAACATAATTACTACATGCTGAGTGAGTTCACACATAATGCTAATGAAGTAAGAAGAATGTTTTTCGCTGGATTCGTCTAGATGCATTTAGAATTCTAATTTATCCTCTCACAAGAAGTTTTTTTTTCTTCTGGAGCTATATCTTGGCTGTCCCACTGCTCAGCTCATAAGCTCTCCTTCTTTTCCTTCGCTCTCTTTTTTATAAGAAGAGATGCAAATTTATGCACATAGAAACTTTGAACCTGATAAAACATTTAGATTACGTAAAAATAAGATTGGCTGTGTGTCATGTCAACCAAGCCATTATAAGTAGAACCATAAAAGTATACTTTTGCTCTGTGTACAAATGACCTCATTCCTTTAAAAGTGTTTTAGCATCATCAAAAAGAGGGAATAAGAAGGTTGACCTGGTTTAGCCTGTGATTTGTACGATCTTGACTGTCTCAGAGACTTGAGATTGGAATTATAATTTATACGTAGAAAATAAAATAAAAGGCTGCTGCTCCTGGCAGGCATTCCTGTTTTTCCCTCCTTCTTTGGACAAGAAGCACAAGCTAACCAGAAGAGGCATAATAAATGTTGGGAAAATTTCCTCAAGGTTCTTTATTCTCTTTAATTTGCCATGGTGGAGTGGCTAGAGGCAGAAAATGTAGTGGAATATTTATCAATTAGAATAACAAACTGTATTGTTTGTCATCTGGAAGACGGTGTGGTGCTTGGTGCTTTTTTCATCTAATTAATTAAGCCTGATTTATGCTACTCGCCCAAGTTCTAAAGGAATATATGTATGCTGATGGTTATTTGTAGTGGGATGGGGGGAACACTGCGAAATGAAATGTTGCTTATTCTTCGTTAGGTCAAGATTATCTACCTCGATGTTGCTTGAAAACTCTTCTCAGATAATTACTACTGGGGGTGGGGGGTTAGGCGGTGGTTATTCCCACTAATTTCTCAGCATGCTGTAGGAAAACCTTTGGAAAGCTCAACTGACATTTAATCTTCGCGTCTGCATTTATGGTCCGTATTTAGATAATCAATTCTTAAGACAAGTGGAAGAAGGTAGTTCAAGATCAGCAGAGATCTGGAATCTGAACTAATTAATTTTTATTAAGTATTTATAAGCATATATTCGTAGCATTCGAGTAGTCAACTATGTCCTCGCATTGTTTTTAATTCAATTATGCTAAATTCATGGTGCGTGAATAGTTTTGACATAAATGTTGTAATATTATATAGTATTATAGGTTATATTATAAGTAAACAATTTGATGTTGCGCGTTTATGCTCAAAATGTCCTTCATTCCTTCATCTAATTGTAAATTGCTTTGTATGATGTGGTGTGAGGTTCTAAAATGGGGGACGACCAAAATAGACGAAAACAGTTTAAAAGCCGACCATTAAGAAAATGACACTAAATTGGCGAATTCTATGGATATCCTTGCTTCAAGCTTGTTACCACGAACTTTTCACTCCATTACATTCAAATGACCATACTTTTGAAAGGAAACAAACCATTACTAAACAGATTACCAGTTATAAAAACTATAATGCTCTTCATATTTTTTCATTCTCGAACTACAATAAATACAAGCCTATTTTGCATTTGTATAATCTTAAACGTGTAACTTAAGGAATCTCAAAGCATTAATTATAAACATGTATATATGTCCCAGCTATAGAGTTTTCATATAGAAAAGATGCAAGAGACAATTGTATAAGCAATCAGGGCCCAAAGCAGTGCTTTCTCCTTATTTCACTTTGTGTTGTTGCGAAACTAAACTCATTTACTAATAATTCGCATTTTCTTTCAACAAGAGAAAGCAATTAATTTTCATCGTGCTTTCCACGTCAGAATTTATTATTTCCGACGTAATAATAATGACAAGGCAAAAAGTTCATGGTAAATGTAATATTTTTTGGTGTTTATGCATCTCTTCAGGGATAAAAGGACAACATATATCATCACGCTAAATGTGCACCATATTAGATGCATTCCAGACAAAACCAGATTTTCTTTACGAAACTGCTTAATTTTTTATTCATAATAAAACTTTTTATTGGATTCCTCGAATTCTCCAGAACTTCTGCTTTTACATATGCTTTGGGTTCAGAATGAAAAAGTTTTATTTTAAACATCGGTCATTTCTCTGAATCACAAAGCACATTACATTCCTGTCGACGTGAATAGGTAATCAAGCTATCTCTAATGCAAATGATTTTAATGGGACCACAACATGGAATAGCTGATGGCTATGGTTTGTAGAACAAGTTGTACATTGGATGATAAAGCCATAATAGAGTATAGTACCCCACAATTATAATGTCTTTTCAGATGAAAAATTAAAGGCTAAGGTAAAATAAAAACGGATACACTTTTTACACTGTAACATTTTTACTCGGTAAAAATTTGCATATAAATGTTAAGGTTTGCAGTTGTGCAACATCAGTCTGGCATTTTTCAAAAGAACAGCATGCACAGAATTCTTTAGATGATTTGGAAAAGGTCACGTTCATTCTAGCTTTTAAAAAAATTTTGCAACTACAATTTTTTTGACAAACTCACGATAAATTTAGCTTCTAGAACAACCGGGAAAATTACTGTTCATTATGAATAATATGGCTTTTCGCTGAAATAAGGTTGTTTGCATAACAAATTGCCATTATTCAGGCTTCAATATGTCAACATAATTTGTGCTTTGTAATTTTTCTTTATTTAATATTCAACCCATAAGGCGAAACGTTACTTTTCTGCTATACATAAGAAAAAAGATTTATCATATTGAGGTAGCAATAAAAATATTCCAGAACATATCACTAGCAGCTTTGTTTCATCAGAGCACTACGGTTTCATCTAAAATTCAGCAACGGAGAAACCAACACGTGGAAAAATGTCACAGCCAACACGTAGGCACTATATACATTTACTCATTGTAATCTCATTACTTTCCTTTGCATACATTAACTCGAGAATTTTCTCATGTTCCATGTTTAACCTTTCTGTCTGTTTGTTTGCTCTCTGCTGTCTAAATGGCGTAAATTTGGCTTTCCCTCTGCATTTTGCAATCACTTTCTAATTATATCGACAAGAGAAAAGCTTTATTGACGTTTCCATACCAGTATGAATAGTTAAGGACAATGTATAACTGGTCTATACACAAATTACACTTATGAGCATGCAATTATAGCACAATAATTTTTTATTAGAAAAATATCTCATTTAGAAAGTACATGAAATTAAATCTGTAATATATGCTTTGATTCGACCGCAAATATTATGACTTCAAAGTCTATTTGAATACATTTCAAAAACAAATCAGACGTCAATATTACCGCTGCGTTGAGCAAAAGAACAAATTTTTATGTGGGTATAATGGACTCCATAAAATTTCAAAAGGCTTTCGTAAGAACTGGTCTAGATAAAAAAACTGCAGAAGAATCCACTCATGGTGAGTAAATTTGTGTGATTATTTAAATGAGAGAATATCTCTGTTTGCCCATTTCTTCTAATATTATGTAAGCACAGTAGTCGTCCAACAATTCTGAGAATTCCTTGGATTCTTTTTTATTAATCCATGTAAAGAAATGGAAGTCGGAAAATGAAGGAAATAAGACGAGTGAGAAACTTGAAAAAGGCCGAAATCCTGCTGAAGTAAGTGGTACTTAATGGGAGTGATGAGTTGAAAGTGTCAGCCCATTTTATTCAAATTTCTCATGAAAACTCATAATATGCACATAGAAACCATTCCACATACTCTTCTATACTTGCTAGCACGCATAATGTCTAAAAAATACATATCCGCTCTACAAGAATTCAATCCCGTTTTTTTCACGTCTATTCCCCATCAAAAGAAGAAGGAGCAAAAAAATACGACGAATACTCGTAATATCAGCACAGCGGCATTGCATTAGCAGAGGTATGGGTTTATCGTGTTTGTCTTCTCGAGTGAGAAAGAAAAGAAGAGGACGCAAAGGGCCATCAAAGCAATTGCTGTGTACATCAACACATTCCTCCAGATATTATGCATTCAATGATGCAATATACCCTTAAGTAAAAACTTATTCTGCATCATCATCGTCATCACTGCCATCATCCTCATTTCAGTTAGTACTTTCCGCACTCTACACACACAATTCAGTGTGCTCCATCGTCTCCCATTCTTTCTATAGCCGTCTCAGTCACATCAGCAGATCACAAAAAAACACCAAGAGAGAAAGTGACATACAAATGGAATCCCTTTTTTCTAAAAGACGCGAAAAAAAAAACTGGAGCAAAAAGGCAAAAGGTAATAGATGAGGAAAAGCACTATACATACTATGGCTGCTGCGAATCTACTGGAGGAAAGAAGTAGTCATATTTTCAGCAAATGTCCCAGCTTTTCGACTCTCTCATGTCGTCGTTTACGTAGATTATGTAGTCGCAGCGAAAAAAACCAGTACAGTTATGTCATTTTGTGACTCTATCCGAATACATTTTCAGCTCAGCAAGAAGCTCTAAAGTTTCCTAGCGAGATGAGAGAAAGAGAGCATTTCACACAGTCGTTTTTATGAATGTATGCATAGGCATAAAAATAAAATAATATATACATTCGAAATCCTCATAAATATATGCATAAATATACACGCACTGAGAGAGAGAGAGAGAAAGCAGGAGTCGAACAAACGACTCTGGTGAAAAGGAACAACTTTTTCAGCTTCCACTTCTATTCTTCTCTTTCAGCTAAAATCCTTCCACCACTACCAACACCCTGCCTATTTCTTTTTTTCTCAGTGGTAAAAGCAGCAGCAGAAGCAGCTTCACAACCGAAAATCAGTAAAGAGCATGATAGGAGGAGAAGCAGCATCAAGAGTCAAAGCATTAGCACAATACCATAACTAAAGAAAGTAAATGAGGTGAGAAGCGCTTAAGAGACACTTCAATGATGCAAGGCAAAAAACGGCATAACGCTTTCGTGCCACTTTCAGTTTTCTCTCCCTTTCTCGCACACTCAATTGTAGAGAAGAGACGAGAAAAAAAAGATATACAAGAAGTACAGACGTTTTTGGTAGGTATATCCCCCCTCAGAATCTTGTATGAATATATATCTTATTTTTATTACTATTATTATCATTGCCACCACTACACACTTGTATATATTCAGAATTTTATACGCTTCTTCTTATCCGCTTAATATTGCAAGCACCTCCAGCACAATTTTTTTACTGCTTTCCCTGTCTCCTTCTATCTGCCACTCTCACAGTCACTCAACCTTTGCCATATCTCTGCATCATTCATGCGACGGTTTGAAATCTTTATGGGTGTCACCTTTCACGAATCCTTATTTTCTCTGCTGAGAGAGGTGAAGAGATGTGAGAGAGGCTGTCTCGTGAAAAAAAAACAAGGTTATTACTCTGATTTCATCATAGGGCTGTCAAGCTTGTTTTTACGTTTTCGAAAGAAAGACAAAGTTGAAGGAGCTCTGAAGGAGAAATGAAAAGAAGAAGAGGAGCTCATGCATATAATGTACGTGTGTATCTTGTTGCGTTCAAAGTATTATACATACAAACATAATATTTGTGTATAAATGTTTCTCTTTGCTGATCTTTTTTTTCTCTGCCTCTCTGACCTTTCAAATGTATTTACCCCAAATGTATGTATTTTCCTAGAAATCGCCAACAAAGTACTAAAAATAGACTTATGACTTGTTTCAATTCTATATCTTGTTAATATGGCGAGGCTCTCACAATCATGTTCGTAATATATCGTGAACATCATGCTCCACCTGCAATTACAAGATTACATACTTTCACTGTAGAAATGGCAAACAAAAAGTCGGCTTTTTCACTTGACGTTCTTTTACTCGGAAAATGATCGCATACCTGCTAGACAGCATAAACCTCTTGTCGTTCTTTATCAAGCACTTAAGCAACAAAACATCGTTTATTATCGTAGTCGTGAATAATGGAAGAAAAAGCATGACATCGGTTGGTGATACATAATTAAAAGTGATAACAGCCATTCTTACGCTTCACTCATCCATTTCAATGGTTTCCTTTACTTATCGTTAAAGCAAGAAATTATATGGCAAACGTGTGTCTGCGGTTTGTGTGAGAGTGCGGCATTTGCGAGTTTGATGAACCCGTTTTTGTTGGAAAGGCCTGAAACATTTACTTTGAAAGAATACTTGAACAACTTACTATTTAAAATTACTGAGAAGAGAAACCGATCTTTTGTTCAGTCCTAACTCCATTTTTATGGTTGGCCTAGATCAAGTCACGTTTCAAAACTTACAGACTGTTACCTTTAAAAACTCTAGTGTGCACACAATTTCATCAAACAAAGTTTTACCTACAAGTTCAATACCTGTGTTTGTACATTGTCATTTTACTTGTATTTTTAACATCTCCACCTTATTTTTTGAGTTCAATGGTAGCTTTCTTCCGTCTTCATTACACCCTCTCCTTCAAATCACACGTATAGCATAATGATGGCTTGACAAACACTGAAAAGGAACTAAAATATATATATGGTTATGTAAAGTAAACGGACAGGAAGCGCATATCATTTCAAAGAAATAGGAATCATCGTTTCGCAAATGCGTTTCCTTTTCAAACGAATAAATCAAAGGTATATGCCTAGATTTCTATGTTATTTATATACACAAAACGACCCAGATACATTTTACACTGAATCGTTAAACATAAACGGAACAAGTTTGCACAAATTGTTAACATTCTTTTATGCGACATTGCGTGCACCCTTTAACATTATGTAAAATAAATGTAAAGTTTTTCCACTTGTCATTGTGTATACAGTGAGTCCCATGGATTGTACCACTTTATTATGAGCATATTACTGACTTCTGTGTAAAGAGCGGAATAAATAAAATTGCAAGTAAAAGACCGAAAATAAAAGACGACGCCCTCTTCACTACGACAGTAGTCCTTTTCTCTCAAAGGACTTGACCCATGAGCAAAAATATCTTAACATATCAGTACATATTTATTGCTCATATCACACATAGATATGACTTACCCTCTATTCCCCACTTTTTTCTCAATATTGTAAATAAATATTTAAGCGCTGTAACATGTGTATTGGCTTATAATATTATCATATAGAAAAGTAAAGTACAAGGCAGTGGAACGGCGAAACATAGAAGTAGTGCATAATATTATCTGGCCTAAATATGTGTCTGTGCACCCGATGGCACAGAAGATCACGTTTTATCCGAGGAAAAAAAAATAAAGGTAGAGGTAGTAATAATAATATACAGCAACCGCTGCGACATACTTTCGACAGCACACATCTTCTTGCAAGTTCATGTCGTATGGAACAACGAGGAGGAGAAACGACGTTGTAGAAAAAAGGGTCAATAATACTTTCTGAAAGCCGCATTTTTTTCGTTGGTGTGTGTGAAAAAGTTCGCTCGCAGAATACCTAAAAAGATTATATATCCCTTGTATATAAAAAAATCTTATTTTCTATATTAAACACTGTATGCTAGGTATATACTCTCAAATTTTTGGTATGGGTATCTTCCCCCGAAAAATATAGATCTCTAGATGTTAATAATACAACAGAGAAAAAAGTCACCAGGCAAAGATCTAAAAGTATTGTCGAAATAACCCATTATATTATGTTTCCTGTAATGTATAGGATCATCATAGCCAACGGTCCTACCAAGAAAAAAAGAGAGACATTAAAGAAGATGGAGAGAAAACGAAAGATTTTTTCGTTTTGCTTCTCTACTTTTCTTCTTCTAATTCCTTTCTCTTCTACAGTTTTAATGGATTTCCTCCTCGCCAGAAATACAAAGAGGAGTGTGCGCTGCTTGTTGAAAAAAAAGGAAGAAAAGGAGCACGCAAAATGTCATATGTGTTACTCCAACTTTCATCAATAAGTAGCATCAAACTATTTTACTGGAAAGTATTTCAGCATCTAAGAGAAAACTGGGGTCTCAGCGTTCCTTTTTTATTACAAGTACCATGTTATGTGTTTATATCAAAGGGCTTACTTGTTATGTCTCAAGTAAAGCATTGTTCTCTTATGTCGATTTTCCTTTTTATACAAAAATATTCCTATTACAGCGTTTTTTTTGGAACAGATACTTTTAAGAGTTGCCTTTAACTGCAATTATATAATGTATGCTTCCGGAGTTTTTGTCATTCTTTCATTTTCTCTTTTAATGGCTTACGTGGAAACAAGAAATCATACAAGGCTATACAGGTCATTCAAGTCATTCAAGGAGAAAAATCTGCTCATGTTTATAATCACCAGAATGAAAAGAAGCTGGGGCCGCTTGAGGATACAAAGGAAGTAGTGGAGAAAGCTAGGAGTATGTAGGGTAAAAATAGATGACTTTTTTTATCTTTAGTTTGAATTTTTTTTAAGTGAACAAAGACCAGGGAAGGAGTTTGAAAACAAGATGTTGAATTTTTCTGCACTGTTGCGTACCAGACAAAGAGACTTTCTCGGTATGACTACTCATTGTTTTATGAAAAGCACCTGGCGTGTAGGAATTAAGGGAAATTGACAACAGGGAAGTGAGACATTATCAGATATACTTTGTTTCTTGAATACACTTTTTTCCATTTTGATTTTCCTTTGTACTCACAACAAAACAAAGTACTCTGGCAGTTAAATAGAAAACTTGAAATGTACAGTTGTGAAATGTAGCGCGCGCTCGCTTTTCAGTGCTTCTTTCTCTTCGAGGCAAATGGACAGTTCAAGTGAAGTCATGAAAGGAAATCTCGACTAAACTTATAGTACCTGGAAATGCACCGATGAAACTGTAAAGTGTAAGCATTGAAAAGATCTTCCATTTTGGAAGGAATTAATGGTGCAATTTTCTAAATGGGCCTTCTTGTGTATATACACAAAGACATAATCTGCATATTGCTTTCCCAAGGTCCATACATATATTTATACAGTGCGGAACAGGATTAATGGATTAAATATTTTGCAAAAGTGAATTTTTGCTATCCAACTTTTCGCATTGGAACAAGTCCTGTACTTTTGCTTATAGAGAAAATCTAATTCACATTCTAGCTGACATTCACAATGAGGATTATAACTATACAATAGACGTATACAGTACACAATGGCGGACATATTAATTATTTTTGAATACACTATTCCTGATACACTAGGTAAAATGTTGCTCATATCAGCTTTCACTGACCCGAATGACCTTTGCCAGGTTTTTGCTAAATTAAAAGGAGTCAATTTTATATAGTATTTTATAGTTAGTTAACTCTTTTTTTCAGCGTGTGCACACTGACGATGGCTCAATATCATCTCTGATCAAAATTGAAATTCAATGCTTGACTTGAAACAAAACTATATTATTTCAGTTTATGCGTAAAAGTATTAAATATCATGCAGTGCCTATCTAAAGCCGATGTATTTCGAACCCCTCATGTGTACATTCATTAACAAATTCAATGAATTTATTATAGCACTTAACCACCTTTTGATGAAATCAATTAAGTTACTCAGCAGCTTTCACCAAAACGAACCAATCCATAGTACACTTTCTAAACTCAAGTTGGTCATTGGCCAAGAGTGTATTCCTGTGTGTTGTTCTCCCACACAGCCTATATATATCGTATATAGTGCATAAATAATGCGATTTTTCAATTCCAATCCTCCCTTCAATAAAAAGCGCTTATTAGAATTTTCTCATAACATTTTAATATTAACCAAGTAATGAATCAAATCAACTAAATTAACTCTGGAGAAACTGAGAAAAGGAATAAGAAGAATGAGAATCTTGGAATCCTCCTCTAATCAAGAAGAGTACAACACCGTTATTACATTTCATAATCTGACCACCAAAGTGAAATAAGTGAGCGGACGTAAGATGAAAAATTTTCCCTGGAATTGTAGAGTTCATTTAAGGCGAGTTTTTAAGACCATTCTTATAACTTATAAAATTACTACTTTACAGTCCAAAGTGAGCAGCTTTCTCGCGCGCACACACACAAGTAATGAACCAACCACCCCATAAAACGATATAATATTTAATCAACGATAAAAACAGGAGAGAAAAAAAAATTATAAAGTATGCATACGGAAGGGAAAGTTCTCTGCATGTGTAGACAGATGCATTCATTCATTTCCATATTCAGACACGCCACCACTATACCACCACCGCATACACACACAAACTCACATATTACGAAATTATGAAACAGCGCAATAAAAGTGAAGATATAATACTGAATTTATGTCGACATGGCTGGTTTGGTTGTCTTGTGCATTCCACGGTTGTGGTTCCTGTCTGTAGTGTGCAGTGGGTACTTCATCCTTTCACTATGTACCTACTTATCAAACAAGATATCCACTTCTCTTGCTTATCTCCTTGCAAAACACTTTCGAAAAAATATATACGTGCCAGAGCCACCACCATGATAATATGAAATTTCCTCTCTTTATCCATATATCTCTCTGAAAAAAGCATTATTATGGATCCAGTAAGACGTCAGGAAACTGCTGCATGGATGGAAGCTACTTTTTAGTGCATAAAGTCTCAGTGAGTGGGAGAGAGAGAGAGAGAAGAGTCATAGTAGCGTAACCGTATCAACAGTCGTAATGAGTCGTAAAAACTCCCTTAAGCAAAAAAAGTTTATCTATGAAAAAGGCAAGTGCATTCAGCACACATATACGAATTCCTAAAGAAGAGGATGAACTATCAAGAGATGCAATCATCGTTTTAATGGAGAAAAGAGAAAAAAGTCTTTTGTACATGTGCGTTTACCTACGTATTACTTAATACACGTTCAGTTTAGACTACTATATACTTGGAAGAAATTTGTTGTTTTGAGAGAAAGGGAGAGCAAAAGGGCAGCAAGTTTGGATTTACTTTCACGTTTCATTCGTTACATGGCTTGCAACGGCAGATGATGATGATGCTACCATTATTATACAAATTATGTATGTGTGTAGAAAGCACATGTTTTTAAGCATTTTAAGAGAATATAGTGGTGCAGTTATTTGGGATGATCACCGTTACAAAAGCATCTGTTTTGATAGCATTTACGATGATGGGAAAAGTAAATCGTAGAGATAAGTAAGGGAGTGATGGTGCTTTTGAAACTGGCCATGCAACACAATGAGTTTGGTAGGATGATGCATTATTATGGATGGTCTTTTGTTTCTTCGTATGCTTTTTAATATGAACTTGGAGAGAGAGAGAGATGAACGAAGCATAATATGTATAAGTATTGAGATAAGGAAGAGAAAAAAAATTGAGAAATTGTTTATTTCATGCTCACCGATTGTGGTTAACGTGGTCAAGGCAAAGAGGAAAGCGCGGGGAAAGTTCCACGGGTAAGGGACCTCTTGTACTGTTGCATTTTCAACGACCGTTACAATTCGCTCGACAAGGAATCGCTGAAAGTTTCCAACTTCCTCTGAAGTCATTTTGGTCCAGTTGTCGGGGTAGAGAATGTTCATGTTCAGTGTGATGTCCCAAATGTTCCGCACCGTATCACTTTTGAGCTGCTGGATTTGCTCCCCTTGTAAACTGTTGAGTATCGCGGTGGTTAGATTTGTTCCGCGTCGATCAGGAGACATGCTGGCGGAGACTTGGATGCCGGAGCCCACATTTCGGTGATTCTCCAGCGCCAAGAAAACGAAGGAGCCGATTAGAGCGTAGCCGAGGACGAGAACGCAAACAAATAAATTAATAACGACCAGTTTCACCGCGGCTTTCCATGATGGGGGCTTCTTCCGCTGGTATTGAACAGGTTTGTTCCTACTGCTCTCCACTCCGACCAGATCTACTCCCTCAGGAAGGGAAAACTCGGTGTCCTCCGGGCAGTATTGACTTCCTGGACGCTCCATGCCTGCTGACATTGTACTCGTCTTTACTCCAATCTCATCTGGTTAGTTCCTGCAACAAACATAACACATTCAGAAATATTTTAGTTGGGCCATCCTCAAAAACACTACCAACATTACCTAAGCTACAGCTTTGTTTTGTACACTTTCAAAAACAAATGTCAATTCGGGGAATGGAACGAAACCATTGTTGTGTGAAATGCGTGTGACAATTGATAAAACAATAGTTTCTGTCGTTCCACAGGAAATGTAAATTTTCCAGTTTCCTTTTCGTTATTCCCTTTTTCCCGTCTAGTAACCCAAATTCTGTCCAGTTCCTTTTTCATTGTTTAGTTTTTTTGTGATCAATGTACTTTTCAAATGTAAAATAGAGGCTAAAAGACTGAAAGGTTGTTGTTATGGTCATTGTGATTTGAATGTTATAACTACCACGTATTCAAAAGCTGGCAGATAAGATAGGTCTATAGCAGTCGTTAACAAGTGTATTTCTACCGATATTACGCAACCAAAATTATAAATTACCGTTACGCGCTTTTTCCCACATATTGCGCTCTATAAAGCAGTATAATGGCTATGATTAGTCTAACTTTTCCCAGAATTTATCGCAAAAACTGTGACAAATTCTGTTGCTTGTGAAACACGCAATTCATGAACAAAAAAGCTCGTTTCCTCAGTTAAATGATTTCCTCTCTTTAATTATTAAGCAACTTGGCTTTCTCTCTACGTGACACTGTAGAAATATCAAACTTGCAAGTTAAAGCTTGCAAATGTTTGGAAACTTGCTACTTTGTAATTTCGTGAAACCAGGTACTATTAATTAGCCTTGTTTTTTCTCTGTCAGTGTGCCATTCCGCTCATGAATCGCTCTGTTTACACTGACTACATATTTAAATAAATGGCGATACACTACATTTTACAGTAAACAAGGAGACACGAGTGTGACGACGTCTGACGCAAGATTTCTCCAGTACTATAATTAGTTATTAATTTATGACAAATTTTCGACCAATTGTAGCATTTGACTTTGCTTAACCGAGCGTAAATTCAAAACGTTCCGGAATGTGCTTCTCTACAGGAGATTTAAATATCATGCCACCTCTCTTGCATTGCTGCAGAGAGAGAGAGAGGTAGCACTAGGCGGAAAAACCACTGACGGAAATTAGGTTTTCGGCACAGCTATTTAAGTAACAAAATAATATTTAGCAAACAAGAAGCTCTCCAGCTCACTCTCGTAAAAGTTATCAGATGCGAATGACAACCACACAGAAAGTAAAGAAGGTGAGATAACCAAATGTAGTAGTGGGTGTGGGAGAGCAACTGTTGTTTGTAGAAACTATGGCAAATAAACCCACATGTTCCTCGCCAGGAAGGGGAAAAAGGGTTATATCTCGCTTCCAAGTAGTAGCATCCACAGTAAAACAAACAGATGTATGCAAAAAACACAAGTTTGTTGAATGAGAAGCATGTAGCTTGTAATTTGTTTCATCATTAATCTGTAATTTGGTTACGGACTACTTTGGCTAGAGGTATTTCCAGCCAGTCACTACCCCAATTTATATTTCAACTGGCTTCCTTTCCATCTGTATTTCTTGAGTAGTAATTACTGAGGGCAAATTTGCTCAAGTCGGCGCAGGCTCTGCTAATGGTAAGTATGGGTAACTAATAATAACAGAATGCTAATTGATTTTTTGACAAAATACATGTCATCAGTTTAGGCAGAATCAGTAAAACTTGCTATTGCAAAAATAATATCGATTATGATCAATGCGTTGTTGAACAATCTCAAAGTAGGTTCGTTTATTATTCCACAGAATTTTGTATGCAAGTGAGAAAATTAGAAAATAAGATAGAGAGCGGGGAAGAAAGCGTGTGCTTTTTGTTTTGTTTTTTTTTTGTGTTTTCCAGACGAAACTATTCATCTTGTAAAAAATCGAGAAGCTTACTCCAGCAGAATAAACATACACGGTGTAATAATAACCACAACTGACAATACGAAAACTTAAGAGGATTACTTGTTTCTTTTACGCTACTGTCAGATGATCTTTTCTTGCGTCGTTGGATTCCATTATTTCGGATAAGGAACATGCCTATATATATTTTTTTAAGTCTTCATATAATACAGTGGATACGCACTGAGCCGAAGGGCAAATCAATTTAGTCCACATGTTTGCGAAAAATAAGATGATAGCAGAAGTAGCAGTAAATGTATTTACTTTCACTCTCTGAAAGAAAACTAATACAGACACGGACGGAAGGAGGAGAACATTTGGTAAGCCGATGGTTTATTCTCACACTCAACTCTACAACTATTCTTCTATGGATGGCTAACCAACAAACTTTGACCTTTTCCAATAACTTGAGTAAGTTGGACGGGAGGAAAGAAAGTGTGCTTGGAAATTATTACACGAAAAGTACCAACAACACCTTCAATTATAACTTTCATTTTTGCTTGGTCACTTACTCCTTTTTTGCATCTTCTCGTGAAATGAGAGTCAGCACCCAAAGTTTCCAGGAAACAGAGAGAATTATTCCAGTTTTAGTAATATCCAGGAAAAGAGAACGCATCATGCTGAGAAATAAAAGTATTTACGTTACTGGCCACCAAGTATATAGAGTCATGTTAGATGGAGAGAGTAAAATAGAGATTTTTTCAGGATTTTCTATCAAATAAATAATAAGGCCATTTTCATTCCAGCTTATGTAGTTTTTTTATACGAATGTAGCATGAAACTTGACTGTGCAAAGCTAAGCTGCTGCTGCCGTAGAGGAACTGCGGCGTCCTCCTTCCGTGATCAAGGCAGTAGTAGAGAAAGGAGAAAGCAGGGAGAGAGAAGGAAGAAAATAGTGAAAACAATAGCTCAAGCTCTCTGGCTGATAAAGAGCTAATAAGGTGTCTGAAACAAAATCTTGGTCGATGTGCTATTTTCCCCGCTGCTTCTTCCCAGGCTTTTCTCTCTTCTTCTCGAGTGCACAAATGCTTTGTCTTCCTGTTTTTTTCTTCTCTCTCTCGCTCTCCGAGTGTTGTCCAGATAATGTATTTTTTGTGGGTAATGTATGTGAAAGGATTCATCTGTCTGAGGATTTCAGTTCTCATCGTTTCCCTGTTGTACTTCTTTTTCTCTTCTTTTGTAGTTTTTTTTTCTCTCCTCTTCTTTTTTGGCGATCTTGTTGTTGTTTGCTATTATTTCTCCAATAATAAGCAATCTTCAACCAAAAGTTTGCTAGTTTTTTTCTTCTCTGTGCCGTAATATACAGAGAGGTTTGCATATACCAAGTATAGTTTTGTATATTCTCGTTGCATGCAATAACTTCTCTTTTCCGAAAAAAAACATTTTGCCGCGTGTTATTTCAGCTTTGGAAACGAAATGAACTTGCTTATTTTTACACAGATATAGATCACACTAGAGCATAATGCGAACAAACATATTATTTAGAATAAAAAATTCTCTCCAAAGGATTCTCCGGCCTAAACGTAGATACAATAGATACACGTGCTCTCTCATAACTGCGTGCTCACATACCAACTTACATCCATAATATGGAAGGGCATATAGGGAGAAAAAGGAGACGAGCAAAAGGGATTTTCGTACAACAACAAGAGTCCGTCCGGCGCTCTCTGTTTGAACATACGAACCAACCACCGCCACTAAACTACTTGCTGCCATCAACTTTTCCGAAATAATGTAAGTTATAACAACAGCTTGAGGTTTCTTGTTGGCAATTTAGTTTCACTTTTTCACGTATTTTCCTATGCGAGTTAGAGGCTTGCTTTTTTTGCAATAAAAAATCTCTTATTGTTTCCTCTATAAAAAGAAATACTGCTGGGGAAAGAGAGAGAGAGAATGTGGAATCAAGAAATCTTGAGAATAATGGGAACGATGCTTTTCCGTAAGGCAGGGAGACTTCCAGGAAGGGAATCACTAGCCCCTTGTTACTCCAGTTCTTCTTGTTGAGATGGCAACTAAGGAGATGCGAGTATCTATCTTCTCTTGTGGTGGAAGTGAAAGTGGTATGAAAACATATACACACTGACCTACTATTAATGACCATACATGTATACCATATGTATTTTTTTAGCAAGACAATTTTATTCTTCAAAAATTGTATCAATGTTATTAAAGTCCATTCTAGATTTTTTGTTAAGTAATCTAGTCCAGAGAAGAACCGGCAAGGATCTGAAATATCCCCTGGAACTAGAAAAGAAACACTTCTCTCTCTTTCTCTTGCTAAACGGTGGTCATGGCTAGTCGCAGTATGAGTTCTAGTAATAGTAAGACTGCAGCAGCGGAAAACCAGAATTGGAGAGAAAAGTACTCAAGCCAAGCCACTAGAAAGGCGAAACACGTACCACAACACATTGCATTGCAACAAAGGAGAGAAAAGAAGTCTAAAGAAGAATTTAGTTGGATAAAAAATTTTAAACGATTTTCACTGGCTCGTTGGGTAAAATGGAATGGAAATTTCATTCTTTTTGGATCAAAAATAACGAGGAGCTATGTGTGTGGACGGACATATATATGTATATGGAGTGGGGTATACAGAGAAGGGCTTAAGACTTATATTTCATGATGCTTATCTACCCATTTATCTACCTTTATTTTTGAATTTCAGGTGGAGAGGTGAACCTGATCTATATCACATAGATATAGTTTCCAAACGTACAAGTAGAATCCCTTCTGGAAAATTTATCTTTTTTTATTTTAGAAGGGAATTATGTGTAATATCTTTGCATCAAGGGTTAGGAGGTTAAACCCCTCCAAAAAAGTTATCTTGCTACAATGCAACCACTTATGGGAAGGTTGCTACAAAATTGTTCATACAGTACAAATATATTTGTTGAGAATGAGGAAGTCATCTTGGGAAAGAAAAATTTAATGTTTAGAAAATTGTCTGGAAACCACGACGAATGATTCGATTTGAATGAGAATATTGTAGCATTTATTTGTGCTCATCAAACTAACTGAATTTTCCAAACAATTCTTTTAACTCTTATTTTTCAGCTGCAAGTCAAATGGCGGATTCTACAAAATATGCATTACATGAAATTGTACTACAAGATAATATGGTACATTGTATCGATCAGAAAGCTTTTCAGGGTTCAGAGCCGGTATAGTAAATACTCACCATGCATAAACTTTTAAAAAAGTGTGGTCGGTATTTTGTACAGCATTAGTTGCTCTAATGTATTAACGATCGTAAAATATACTGGACGATGGAAGCATGGAAGTAACCTCATCATCAGTGTCATTACAACAAGTTACACAAGCAAGCAAAATAATCCGTCCATTGATAAGAGCAAAGAAAGAAAGCTCTGTAAACATGAAAAACTTTCTCATTTGCTTGCTAGTACATACTTTTACTGCCGCTGTGTACCTTCTTAACTACGTAATCGCTCTCTATACATAATAAGTTTGTTGTACATAAAAGGACGATAATGCCACACCACAGAAGAGGGAAAGCAAAGGAATACAAAAAGCTCTCATCTCAAAAGAAACTATGTAAGCAGTCTTTGCAGTTGGGAAACACGTTCAGAAAACAAAATTAGCCATGCTAGTCAAGACTTTTAATTACTGCCTCAAGATCTCACTTAATTTTGAGCATCATCACCATCACCATCGTTTGTCGTCGTCATACACAACTAAAATTTCTACGACATGCGTGCGTGTACCTATGTACTTGTACTTATGTATGTATGACGTGTTCAAAACAAGATTATAGACTACTACTTTAAGAGTAAGCTCTGCCCACAAAATGCCATACCTAGCTTGTTTCTTTTCACACATATTGGTCCGCTCCTCGTGTTGTAGTATTTTTCGGAACTCTGTGGGCAATTTCAAATTAAATACTAGAGAAAGCTTCTGTTTTGAATGGTTGGAGTAGACACTTGTAAATATAGTGCATACATACATAATATATGGCAGCGCGTAATCATAATGGGAGTCTAAATGTGCTTCCAACAAGTACCGTGCAAATTACAATGCATCCCTATCTCCCACTCTCATCATCATCATCATGATCAACATCACTCCTCAACTTTTTTACTGTGTTGGCCGCTCTACACTCGCAGTAGTCAAGTTAAGATATGATGACTCTTTGTTTCCTTACGAGTAACTAGCATCGTATGTATATATCTATATAGGTTGTTATGCAGTTATCAATGTTAGTGCACATCATCATATAAGCTCTTTCATTTGAAGTTTGCCAAGTCTCATTTGTCAGCGAAAGGGGCGGAAGAACAAATGGGACGCAAAACAAGAGGAAACGTTTGAAAGATAGAAAGAGAGAGAGGAAAAGAGGGAAAAAGTATAAGATGAAAGTGTAGAGAAGAAAGCATAAAGCCCTTTTCTGATAAGATTTTTCACATGTTCTTTTCTTTTTTTTCTCCCATTCACCCGTTATAAATGGTACCGGTAATCCTTTAGATGGGCCGCAAGGAATACAACAAAATTCACTTTCCTCTCCCGTCATTTCATAAACAGTCTCATTATCATTTTCCTCGTTTTTCGTATCGCCAAGCATCAGAAGCAGCAGGAGAAGCTCTTCTTCTCCTTCTGTGTAAGTGGATTGTTTTTAGATTAAAAACACAACGAAAAAGGGCAAACTGTATATTAAAAGCAGATGTTTTGAAAGTACTTAAACTGACTAGAATAAACTGTTTGTGATCTGAATGACGATCGCATCGTCATGATTTTCCAGAGAGAGAGATGATGATAATCATATATACTACCCAGCTCAGAAAGAAGTCAGTGACACCGTCGCTTCAAATGGTTGAATCAATCTTACAGCCAATCATGCCACGCGCTTTGGAGGCTTATATTAAAAGTTGAACGATCGATAACACAATATTTTCTAATAAACCGTTATTTTGTCGACAAAAGTTAATCTTACATGGACTTAAAAGCCTCGAGAAAAAGCTTTCTCACTTACACTCAATCTTTGACCAAGTTGCGAACTCACGTAATGCTATATCGTGAACAACAATATTTTTTAATGACGAGCAGCATTGATTTCGGTTTTGCTCCCTCTCATTTTTATCGCCATCGCACTAGTAACAGTCAAAGTAGTGGTGGTAAATGACAGGGCAAATGTAGGAATTAATAATTTATTTTTTCGTTATCATCTAACAAATTACTATTGGCGTAATAACCGATTCTCAAGCAACTGCACTGTTTGTACGTACAGTGCTCCAAAATAGTGTTGAAAGCATTCAGCCGGGAAATATTAAGTGGAGAAAGCAATATAATGCAATGGGTGCATTGTTATATTTACTGGCAGTACTATATCATCTAAACAGTCGCTTTCTCACTTGCGAGAAGAGATGTTGACGATGATAATGTCGGTCTTTTAAATGCAGCCGTGCCTTTCTCTTTCTTTTAGTTATTGTCTGTTTATTTGTGTTTTTGAGTGCCGCTGCAGACTGTGTGAAGAGGAGGAAAGTGGAAAGGAGGAACAATGTTTACGAAGAAAAACCTCGGTGTGTGATGGGGTAAAAGGGATTTCGGATGTGTGGGAAGAAAAAAAACTAAAGAAATATAACAACTCCTCATAAATAGTGCGTGTAAACAGTTTTTTTCCTTTCTTTTGAAGAAAAGAGGGCTGACTTGAGTGACGGAACCAGAAACTCTATTTATCTGTAAGTGTGCGTATAATAAATGTGATGTCACATAATATATTCCATGAAATACCCAACCGTTTTTCCTGTTTTGTTAATGCAGCAAGCACAAGACTCTCACAATTCTTTGGGTACTCCTTACTCTACAATTGCTGCTACTTCACTCCCCTTCCCCTTTCCTTTTGAATTAGTAATGTGAAATGGATTTGAACTGATTTTAAAGATGCTTGAAACTGTGTGTGCAGTGTTGCATGAACTATGACAAAGATATGCTACACTTATTATCATTATCATAATCACTCCTAATATTATTTACTAAAATTGTCACGTATATTCCAAACAACCCAACACTGAACAAGGGTTAAATAAGCCCATTGAAGAAAACCCTATATATATTTTAAACTGAAATAATTCATGATCTTAATCTTTCACTGCCAAATTATGAAAATAAACACTTTAAAATCAGTTCAATGAAAAACTCTTTTTTTACGATTTCATTAAATTTATTTTTTTCAAGTCAGCCTTCCTCTCTCTCTGGTCACTCTTTTCCCCGTAATCTACATGCATAACATTTAAGACTAGGTCGTTTGTTTAGTCCATTTGGAAATGGGAAATTGTAAAAGCTCTAGTCTTTCTATGCAAGAACGAGTTTTTTGCCATTGGTCGAGATTGCATTGTTTGGTAAAATAGTACCATAAGAGGAAATAAATAGAGACATCAATTTATAGTGCGTTTGTGTGCTAACAACATTACAACTACCCGGTCGTATTGCCACATTTTAAGTGTTCACTTTCACACAGCTATTCTATATACACAGGCATACAGCAAACAACAATAATATTACGCGCCATTGTTTCAGCTCAGACTATAACCTTCAGAGAGGAAGCTCCAGAGACCAATATTCATTTTTCAACTGCCCACTTTCTTACTCAATTTTTTCACTGAATGGGGAAATAAATTTTATTGTAAGACGGCACGATACGTTATCCGCCATATCTTTTGCATGTGGAGCCGCTCTTTGTTGGATTCACAGAAGCAATAGATACTGTACACATTGCCTGAAAAACATTTACGCATTTAGTTTAGTCGGCTCCATTTCCTTTCTTGAGCGCATTGGACTTGCATGCACTGACTCTGTACATATTTATTGCACAAAAATTCATTATAAATTTCCGTGAAGCAACGTAAAAGTGTTTTATTGTGATTACCTTCAACTTCCTTGAAGTCGTATAGTAAATTGGGGGCACTTATGAATATGTATAGTATAAAATCGCAGATACCTATCAGTAATAAGTGAAGCTACACAGGCACAAGTGAAAACTGGCGTGTGACGATCTCACCTCGTGTTAGGGCTCACACGAATCAATACTAATTTCCAAAGATAGAAAGTTCAGAATAATGCCCTTAATGAAAGTAATTTAAACTTGGATACATTTCCAACTCTTAACTTTCGAATCAGGAGCAGCAAACTTATCATTTCTTGATATCCTTGCTCGCGTACACATAAATTTAATTGATACGCGTATCCAACTCGAATAGGTATACATTCAATACTACTCCTCCCATAAATGTAGCCATAGCGCATCACTATCATTCATTACAAAGCTTTTTAACATCGAACGGCTTTTTTACGCAACAAAAAAAATAAATTGATACGGATGCGACGATGATGATGGTAACTTCAAATGGCAGATGTTCATTCAATGGAGAAAGGAAGGGATTGCAGCACTTAAAGTGTAGACCAAGCCATGACCAAAATATTTAATATGTCCCTGCTATTTATTGCTCTTCGAGAGAAAGCCTTAAAATTAATATTATGACTAAAAAATTTGAGATTCCAATGTTACAGCAATACATTTTAGACTAGAGACTAGGAGACATATACACACATAGAGAGAAGAAGAGGTACCCAGAGGGACAGCCAGTAATTTCTTTATTGATACAAAACCCCATGTTCATTTTTTATACTGAAAGAGATTATTTGCTTTGTATCCACCACATTCTCTGTCCAGAGAGAAGATAGAAAAAGAGCGAAACGTTGCTGCTGCTCCTGTCTCTGGCAATAATAAAAGATGAGAGGGAGGTCCCTCGAATCTGTACTTTATATACATTTTTATCGATGCTTCTCTCTCTCTTTGAAAACTTTCTCTTCTATTATATATTTAAGAACCTGTCATTATATTAACTGCGCGTCTATTGAGTATATGGAAGATGCGCTTTGGTATCAACAAAAGTATACGGAAGTGGAATGACGACGATGATGATGATACATTATTATGCTTTATATTATGTTTAGTCAGAGAAAGTAGTCGAGAATATTGGCAGGGAAGGAGGGATATTGAAGATGAGAGAAAAATATTATCGAATGATATTATGAGAGTGTCCATGTGCGTATCATTTTTATATATGAGCGCGTGAGTGTTCTTCTATAAGATGACTACCTACAAAATATGTGTTCACCTATTATTATGATCCACGTTCCTCCTATTCCTGCGGATAGTATGTGTGCCTATAATATTGCTGTGGAAAGTCGCATAATATTCTTATATTTTGCGGAAATGGAGGGCTACTAAGTAAAAATTCAGAGATGATCACACACACACACAGCGTATTACATTATGTGTGTTGGCCTCCAAACAAAGAATCATCCGAAAGTCTCCCTTGCCAAGACATATATCACTGAAAGCCACAGAGCAATATCACAAAGTGTATGACATGATATATCGTAATCGAACCTGCTAAAATCTCATGAAAATCTACCAAAAATCGTCGTATTCCTCCCTTTCCCTAAGCTTTCCTTGTCCTCCATGCCTCATGTTCTTTTCCAGCATTAAGTGAGATACCTATTTATTGTAGATTTTCTAGCACATTTTTATTATTATGATGATGCTGTATAAGTTGTATGTATCTTTTCCTGGCAAAGTAGGTGTTTTAGACTTAATAGACATTAAAGAATAAGAGAGAAAATAGTTATAGCGGTTTCCTGTCGTTCCTCTGCTTCCTTTTTAAGGTGGTATTTTCAGGAACTTGTCCATTTTTGCTTTGAACAGCTTTTAGCCTTGTTATTTTTCTTTGGACTTGGGCATTTTTAAAAACAAAAATAGAACAAATTAGAGCTCGGCCCTCATACTCTATCCAATGGACATAATTGTGTACCTCATATTTACATTCTTCAGATGAGAACATTGCTCAATAACAAGAAAGAATGTTATGCTCCAGTTCTTCTAATACTTTTGCAAATTAAAAGGGCATGAAAGCATGTATCTCTCCGCTCTCTCTCTAAGGTTTTGCTCGCATATTGTCTCCTGCATCACTACACTCTGCACCGTATATGAACAAGAAACGTAATTACACACTCTGCGTATTTAATTATTTTTCACTTAACTTCACCCAAAATAATGTGCTAACAAGGAGAAGAAGGGAAAGCGCTGCTCTAGTTTAATAGCTCCATGTCTGTTCGTAAAATACCTGGCATTTCTGCTCTTCTACCTCTAAAAAATTATAACAGAAAGAAAGAGAGTTAAATATGTAGTTTTTAGTAGCAGTATTTAGAAGTAATGGCTCTCCAGTCCTCCTGCTCGACCACCATCAGGTTGAAGTGCTAAAGGTGAACAAGGTAATTGGTGTGATGTGACGACGTAAGAAGCAGGCCGGCTTAACTTGTCCAAAGCGCTTTTCCCAGAGAAACATTCAATTTGATCAGCAATAATGAGGGACCAAACAACGAGCACAGGAGAAAAGTAGAACTTTTTTTGTCATGTTCTTCAGCATAGCATGCCGTGTTTTCATAGATTACTTTCTCCACACACATTCATACACATTTTCTGAGAAGAAAGCAGAAGTGGATAGTACATTCACACACGACACTCACATCATCATGGTCGGAAATGAGCTGGTCCCAGAATAGGAACTCGCTCTCTTTCTCTCTCTCTCTCTCTCTTCCACTTTCTCCTACTTTCCCCTCCTCTTATTACTACGTGTACTAAACGTAGTCTCTTTTCTCCGTCGTCAAACGCTAAGTAGATCTAATGGTGATAATGACGATGATGGTCGTCTTTTTAGTTGTCGGCCATTTCGTCGCCCTCTCTTTTCTCTCTTGTTCTCCTTTATTTTTTTCTTCTACCAAATCTAACTTACAGTCGCAATCAGACACATACACACACAGAGAGTCCCATGGCATTTTTATTGGCTACCATTATTAGAAAACCTTTGTGTGCTGTGGGAGGTCTCTTTCTCTCTTTCTTGACCCCATTAAGCAGGCAGGCAATGAAAGGGCATGTTATGGTCTCTTCATCTAAAATCTGAACGAGAAGAGTCAAAAAGAGGCTACATCTATTATTATACTTTCCTTTGCCCACATGTACTCTACACTCGCCCACTTCACTGCTAAACATATAATTTTTTACTAGTACAAAACTAATATCACCATCTCTCTACTCTTTTGACAATATACTTGCTTGTGAGAGAGAGAGGCAGCAAAAATCCATGTAATCCCCAAAACAATTTTGTCATAATTCTCATAATTGCAATTGCTCATCGAGTCCATGTCCATGCACATGCAGGAAAGATGGTGGTGTTGTCGCTCTCTGTCTTCTTGTCCTTCAATTTCAACAATAGCGAGCAACTTTGCAGTCATAAATGGGTACATAACTCAGAGAGTGGCTATGTCGATATTTTATTTTAATACCGGCTCAGAGACCTCACAATGAAATGATTCTGGAGAAAAGATATATTGCGCTTATTCAAACATTATATAGCGTTGTGACATTGTGTAATAGCAACATCTATACAGCTCTACACGCGGTCATGCCCATGCCCTTTTATTCTTTTCATAATAGGAATATTCTCGTCTCTCTAGATACTTTTGGATGTCTTGTCTTGTCATTCTTTAATGTCCCTTACTTACTGGCTTACTGAGAGAGCAAGTGAGTATTTACTCGAGACGACCTTAGCTCTCTTCCTCCTTGTTTCGTTTCTCCCTTCTTTTTTGACTGATGCCTTCTCACATTAAATATAGATGAATGGTTGATATTACTTGTGTGAGATTTCCTTTTATTGAGCCACTTTTTTTAAAGCCCCACGCACTAAAAATATTCCTAGATAACTTGTAGGGAACGCGACCTTGCTCGTGTTTCATTTCTGGAAGAGAAAAGTGAGAGGGAGGCGCGAGAAAAAAAAAGACAACCACTATTTTGCCGTCTGCATTTCCTCGAGACGGTTTTCCGAGAATCTTTTTTCTATCCATTCTTCATCGTTTTCAGTAGGAGCATCAAATATGATAGATATTTTTTCGTTCTTTCTCTTCATTCAAAATCCGTGTGTGCAACCGCATTTTTTCATAGTTCGTGCAATATTGTCAGTCGAAAAAAAATATTTTACGTTTATTTCTTCCTTCTCTTCTAACACCAATAAAATTTGAGCCGATATTTTATTAAGAATAGAAGAGGAAAAAACCATGTCGCCTCTTGTTTCCTGCTTCTTTGCACTGCATTTATAGTACAACTGTAGAATAGTCTTCCTGTATGCATTCCAATTCCAGCCAGTTTCCATGCATCCAACATAACAATTCCATTGACTTTTTATAGAAGCGCATGAAAGAAACGCGAGAGCTTTTCCCCAGACGTAAAAAATAAACATAGATAATATGAGAATGTGTGCATGCCAATGCATGTCATGTAGTACAACTTAACGAGTGATAAGAATCAAAGACAATGGCTCAAGGATTTCCATTCATTGCCCCTTTACCAGTACCCACTACACTCCCTATCAAGTGGGCTGAAAAAATGGGAAAAATATTACGACAATAATATTCCCTTTATATTCGGCTTTACTACTATCACAAATCGCACAAGCATATATTTTTATTAGCATACGCAAACCTACCTAATGTACAGAAGTACTAGTCTCTATTCGCTACTATCAGTGCACAAGTGAAAGTTATGTTTGCAGTAGCGAGGAAAGGTTAAGATAGAGAATTAATTCATATTTATTACGCTTATATCCATGAGCAGCACATTTAACATTTTTTTCCTTTTGTGTTTCACACCACTCAAAAGAGTAAAAAGTGAAAGTACCTATAACAAGTGCAGAAAAGTATTCAAAATTACATACGATCCTTATACTCAGCGGATACTGTACTTTAAATGTGTAGAGATGATTCTACATCTCTAGATACTTCTCTTTATATTTATGTGTGTGCATGCACACATATTTTGTTTTTTATTCAGTCTCATCATCAACAGCACCATCTTCACTTTCTCCCTTCATCAAATTTTTTCCCGTTTTCTATATATTTCCTTTTGCTCTTTCTTCAACTCTCCAGCTCTGGCCAAACTGTGAGGAGAAAAAAGTGAGACAGATAATGTAGCATTCGGAACATCCAGAGGAGAAAAAAATATGATGAATAAATCCTTTCTTCACGATATTTTTTCCTCTCCTTTTTTCTTTCCTCTCCTCTTCTGAATAGAATTTCAATAACACAGCACGGTACACAGTTTTAAACTCAATATTTCCACTACCATCATCACCACCATTCCTACAATTTTTTCTCATCATTTTCCCACCCGAATATTTTTTCCAACTCTTTTTTTTCTTTTACGCTTTTGCTAGTCAGCTCATATTCTTATGCTTATGTGTCCGTCGTCGTTATTTTAAAAGAAAAAAAGGAGCTGAGTTGAAACTGAACGGGAAAGAGAGACGAGGAAAAATTCACCGTGTGGTAGAGTAGAAGAGAAGGAAGTTGGATCCCGATGAATTTTCTTCATTTTCTTATGTAACTTTTTTCCAAGAACATCCACACCACGTTGAATAATACAATGCATTACAACTAGTGGTAGATGTAGTACAAACGCACTTACAAGTGCTTCGTTTTCTATCTTCACTAGTGACGTGTAAAATGCTACATTGTACGAGAATCAAAGGAAAAGAGCAGCGACCCAAAGTGAAAGTAGAGAAAGTATATGTGTGCATGTGTGTGTGTGTGTGTGAAGATTGTAGATTATATTACGTAACAAGGAAGATGCACGTTTGAATTTTTATATAATACATGAAGAATAAATATGTGTGAGACGTAGCTTGTTTCATCTTGTAACCAAAGAGGAGTGAAAAGGCATGAAGGAGAGAAATGAAAATGTTCTCTTTTTGCTCGTTCTTATTTCTTCCAAAATGAAAGGAGAGGGAGAGAAAGAGGATGAATATCTTATACATACTTTGCACTTCTTCGTCTTGCTGCACACAAAAAAATAAACCGCACCAGAGAAGGCCGAAGAAAGGAGGAAAGAAAAGGTCCTGTCCTGTGATATTCAAGGAGGAGAAAACAGAGTCGACACCACCGAAAACGCTGAAGGCAAGGACCCTGCTGTATTCACACTTATAGATATTGTATTTTTACAGGATAACAACAAAAAACTGGAAAAAAGCTTGCAAAGCATGTGACACTCGTGTGAATATTATAGAGCATCTATCATTCCATGAGATGAACGGGAACGTGCACATATGCACACATCGTAAACACTTACTCGACAGTATTTTAAAAGTTTGTATGAATTTTCTAAAAGAAAAAAACTACCACTTAAAAGGGGCAAAGCATGATAATATCACGCGCTATAGTAGGAAACAAAACTGACTATGATGATGGCTCTGACAATGCTAATAATAACTCGCCATGTCAGCGATATATGCTTATAGAGCAGAAGTCAATCAAAGTGAAACGAAACGAATTGGTTTAACTAAAAATCTTCAAACTTGCACTTATTCAACGATAGAATCCTCCCAATTCTCAAATGAAGTGTTTCAAAATATGTAACACGACAAGTAAACCAACAAACGCGTGTTTTCTACCCAAATTTTTGATGGCAGCTCTTCACGATTTGAAGCTGAAAGGATTGCGTGTCAGGTTATCTATGTGAATGTTTTGTATGTGCCATTACATTCTAGAAAATTTGAGATTGTTTTCTTTTTTTAAAAACAAAAATTGAAAGAGAAATTGTGTATATTTAAAAAAAGCAACCGGGAAAGCAACTGTCTGTAGCAGTGTACTGGCTTAATGTAGAGTTTGGCAGGAAGCCAAACACATCATCGCCTTATATCTAAAGGAAAATGCATGTACAGAAAATGGTCACAAATATGAAGCTTGATAAGTCATGTGAAACAAACATAAATCAAGAGAGACACAGAAGAGTGGTGGAGAAGAGACAGAGTAAGTTGGCAAGTGGTTTGTTGGTATAAAACCATGTCCAAAAAACTCTTTGTGTGCTCTCTGCTACTCGCAATATTTTTCAATACTGAATGCAGTTCCACCATCAGTTGTGGCACTACAGGCAGTACTGGACTTCACTTTCAATGACGTGGCAATCTGTAAAACGACGAAAGGGAAGGATCAGAGATAACAGTCTGGAGAAGACAAGAAGTTGTTATCTGACTTTTTTTTATTTAATAGAAAGCAAGAAATCAGTACAAGATTGATTTCTTTGACAGTTAAAATTTTTACAGCCCTTTGACCCAATTCCGGAAAACGTTTCTTGTTTCTACTTTTTTTCTTCTTTGAGTAGTCCTCGTTTCTTGAGACTGCTTCAAGCAAAAAATAAGGAAAACCTCAAATGATAAATTTTTATCATTTTTTTACTACCTTAGTCTAAACTCTATTTCATTTTAAACGCCATTATTTTTTTGTAGTTTTAACGCACTGCGCAATTTATAGGATATAAATTTTCTCCCTAATGTTTTTAATATGACGCTTATCATATATAAGGAGCCTTTAAGTTCAAACAAGTGGAGTACCTAAAAGTCTCTGTACAAGACTGACTCTCTGAATATCACAAGGAATGGGTTTGTCTAAAAGGTCATAAATTTTTTTAAACTCTTGAAAAAAAATCTTTATAGTCAGTCAGTGAATTCATTGGGATCACACAGTTCTGCCATTTATGTTGCTACTTTTACCATTACCATCACCATAACTCTTGCTTCTCCCAATTAGGTGTAATGTAGTCAATATAATTTCTCCTTTCCTCTGAACAAATTCTATGCTGCCGGACTGTCCAAAAAGTCAGAGGATCAGAGAAAGCTAAAGGGTATACTATCCTCACTGTTTGGAAGGGTACACAAATTAGAAGAAGAAAGGGAAAAAACGAAAATGAAGTTTTGGAGAGGGAACTTGAGTGACGGCAGAGTGACAAGCTCCTCGTCTAGTCTGTTCATTAAAATTGAAAAACTGCAAAAATGTGTATACCAAAATTACTTTATGTATTTTTAGACCAGCAGAGAGTAAGCTCCAGTCTCTTGCAGCCTATTCAGAAATCAAAAGGGAGTGAGAGAGACCCTGCTTATGTATACAGGAGGAAAATAACTTCTCCAGAAAAAAAGTTCAACTTGAATGGCAGAGCTTACTGGAGCAGTGCTTATTTATTTCCAGCGTTTTGCACAATTTAAAAAAAAACTTATTGTTTCATGTTCCACTTTTTTTCACTTCTTTTTAATAAAACACCCACTTGTTTATTTTTGCCGTCATAACATCATATGGCCATCAACACCAGAAAAGTAATTTTTCATTCAGTCATCCTGACCTCCTAAATGCATTTATGCAGAATGCTAATGACGAAAGAAATAATTAAGTTACCAACAGTCTGGTATTATTTGTTACAGCTTTTATGCAAATTTTTATAAAATATTATATTCAGAACTCTATAAAATGTACATAATTTACTGTTTCAAATACAAATTCTGGGAAAAATTATTTTGAAAATGAAAGGGGTGAAATTTCAATAAAAACATGTTAATCTAATTAGTAATTAGACTACTATTCAGTATCAGTGTCAATTCATGCTCAAATTCACAGCTTTCGCCTCCTTGTTTTTCAACTTGATTTATGCGTTGTACACTGGAAAAAATGGAGAATTCCGGGAATCACATGAACATGGAAATAACGAGAGAAATACAAAACTTCCGTTATGATATTAGATAATGGAAGAAGGCAATTCATTTCTCTTCAAGTCCGTACATTATTCTACCACACTACTGCCACTACTACTACCACTTGTAATCACTACTCAAAGAAGTAGAGAAAGAGGTATCGCCATTCGCTATACTGTAGAGTCCGACCTTTCAGATTTTTTCTCTCGATAAGAATCAAAGTACCAAAAAATGACTACGGAAGAGGAAGGAAGGAAAGATAAAAAAGTTCCTTTATGGAATCGTATTACATTTCTGGCTGGCAGAAGAGGAAACAGCAACCGTATTTATAACATTGAAGCTTTCGCTGGAGCAGACAAAATACGTAAACGTGTGCCACTCATTTGCATAAGGAGGGAAAAAGTACGAAATAATATCTATACTTTGCACAGAAACTTTTTTTATGACTGCCTATTCTCTTTTCCCAAGTTTGGAAGCGTGAGTAGCAGAAAAAAGGAAATAGGGAATAAAGAAAATGCTCGTCGTTTTTTGTAGCATGAATATGTATA
>JAQIXW010000026.1:0-75614 GCA_034700685.1 Willowsia buskii | reverse complement strand
AGCGTAAAAAACTGCACAAGATAAGGTATGTCTCATATTGATTCGGACGTGGCACTAAGGTAACTTTGCTTGTTAGCCCGATATCAGTCAGCGTTTTGCTACCATGAATGAACTAGTGATACACATTTGGCAAGATGAATTTGACATTCAGCGATATTACTCTATTTGCTGCTAACTCACTACTTTATTTATCTACTGACTCATGGAGTCATTCTGACGTAAATACCAATGTGTAGAGTATTGTACTGTACATCATTTCCTTTCAAGCGCCGTCAAGCAAAGAAATTAAAAACTGATGGAAACATAATGGACAATGGTACATGATGAAAATCACACATATTTTGTGATAAGTCGGCTTAAATGAATGCGCTTAGAATAACGATGAATAAATGAACGCTTAGAATAACAATTGTTCTGATGCTGACTTCTGACTAAAGATTTATGATTCATATTATTCACATAGACGCGGGCTCTTTTTCTGTAATTTGATTTGCTTTTTATAAATGCTTTACGTGAAATCGAAACCCCCTGTTTAGAAGTATGTATGCATTTCAGAATGATATTTTTTTGTACCTAATGATCAGATCAATTTACTTCCTGTTTTTCGTTATGAAATTTTACTTTCAAATATTTTCCTTTAGCAACATGAATTGGACATAAAGTTGAAGAGTGTAAATTATGTATCCTTGAGATCTATTACACGTGTGCATCATGGATTATTCGTATTTTATTCAGCAGCAAGATAACATTTTGGATTAAAGATACACAACAATGATAACGCTGTGATGTGTTCACAGGAATCTAATATTTACAATATACCAAGGTAAAGTTATACGATAATTCTGAACTCGCGAGATAAAAATTCGTGAAATGGAGTTCCCGAAACATAATGCTGATTATTGATTGATGGATTACCGACGTAAGGTAGCACTGACAAGCTGTTGGTAGTGTATTGAATGCATATCCATTACATAGTTTAGTATTAGTTTTTATAAAAATGTGTAATATACCCTGTATTGTTTATAATCGCAAGCCAATATGTAAACATGATTGATTGAATGGGCGTTGCCAGTTGTCATCATGGAACTGTATCATTGCAGTTTCAGGAAATCTCTTAATGCAGACATTAAACAATTCATTTTTCCCGAATAAATGCAAATGATAAATTAGAGATATGAACGCTAAAATTAATGAATTTCTATTTATTCTCCTTCCCGTTTTGCTACAGCATAGTAGTGGCAACTAGAACAAATAATTTTTCTTTGCAGGGATTATTTTACAAACATTGTATCACTTTTTCTGCTGATTCATGTGAAACGACAAATTGTAGGTGAAAGCATTTAAAAGCACAATGTATGCTGTGATATGTTTATGTTCCAAGAAAATAACAACCTACAACATTATTTATGACAACCATCATTCTAAAGATATTTCTTCGCTTTTGTCGCTTAACATCCATTCCAGACACGTTTACACTAGCAATATGATAGTGAAATGTTGTTGTCTTCATTAGAAAAACAATCCTGTCGTCGATAAGGTTATTGCAATAATGTATACGAACTGGAGTACGCTCTTACAAGTTACGCTCTTACCCATTTCACGGAGAAGTATCTGAATTCTGAATAGCTTATTTTCACGATATTTTTGTTATGGAAGTGAAATGAGCACATGCATGAGTTCAACTTATATGGCAGTATATATGTAGTAATTGCCTTTTCGGAGAAGCTCAAGAGCAGTGTTCTGTCTAAATGTAGTAATGATTTACAATGATCGATTTGAGTGGCTCTATTTCTCCTTCTTTTGCCCACTTGATAGATGTACACAATGACTCCAGACAGAACAAGAAGCCCCCTTCTCCCCTCTGCTTTCTCTTTCCAGCCTCAGCTCAGGAATCACAGAATTTCGGCAATTACCTTAATTCAGGGATATTAGCGGATATATCTAGCTTCCTGGATGAGGAGGAAGAGGGAATGATATGACAAACATGACAACGGCAGAACATAACATTTTTCAATAAAGAATCACTCTTCCTGTACGACTTCTTCTATTTGGGTGGTCGCTAAATAGTATATGAACAAGTTGTGTTTGTCTGTTCGTGCCTCTGAACACATTTAAGAAGCTTCTACTTTCATATTGTGTCATGGTCGTAGATTAGTTAGTACATTGACAACAGTTAAAATCCTTAAAGTTTTCCCTAATTTCTCAAAACACAATTATAAGATTTAAAATGAGATGATAAGACCAATAAATGATATCGAAAACTTTAGAGTCCAAATCTAACAGGGTACAGCAAGTAAGCGTCTCATTATGCTACATCACAAATACACGATAATAATATAACCCTATTTTATCATAAAATTCAGACAACCCAGAAAATATGTGTAAAGTTGGGTTAGCGCAATGTAATAAAAATATTGTCACAAACTTTTCCCCTTTGTGTCAGTGTTACAACGGTTTATTGCAACTTATTAGCCATTATTTTACCTGTAACGTAATAGCTTCATGTATATTTCTCATCATCTTTGTTATGAGCATGATTTTCAGTGATGCAAACTATAAGGATGGGAGAGGGGAAAACAGAAGAGAGCACTTCCAAATAAATGGGAAGAGAAGACGATAGACCTGTGTTCTCAGAAAGATTTTGCGTCTCTAAACACAACCTTCTCAAGTTTCCCCTCAATTTGACATCTTTGACATTCAAATTGCAAAACTGTAATCGTGGTCCATATTCATAAACTGAAAAATGAATCCATCAAACGGTTCACAGACACAAAATGTGCCATCATCGTCTTCGGCAGCAAGAAACCAACCGGTGCCCAAAATTTTAATCGGCGACCGAAATAAAAGTTCCACAACGTCGAAAAATATTCATTTGGAAGTGCCATCTACAACTAGTGTTTTAGTCGTGCAAGACGGCTCTCAAGATAATTCTTCCAGGCCAAAATCAAATTTGTCGAATGTAACAACCACATCATCGTCATCAAATACATCTTCATCAATGTTGGATCCAAAGCCAACCGATAACTCTGGCAATGCCAGCATTTCTGTCTCCCCAAGAAACAAGCCCCGACTATCCTTTGACGAAATGTCTATACAAAGGCAAGAGGAGTGGCGACGACAAAGTGCCGACAGCAGATATCAAGGTGGGGGTGAAAATGAAGGAATTGCGATAATCAGTGACAAGGTTCCCCAGCCTCATTCTGTTTCGGTAAATGAGCTAACACGAAAAACGTCGCTTCGGAGAGGCTCAAATATGTCCGCACCTGCGAATGCCAATCACGTGAGTCATGAATCAAGTCTTAAATCAGCCCCTTCACACCCTTCGTTGCAGGATGACAGTTGTTCGGAAATCATCAGGCTGGATAATGGACCAGAAACGAGAAATAATTCAATTTCAGTGCATGACAAAACTCAACAGCTTAGAACCTTCGTTAATGTTTTTCGGGTACCATTTTAAACTCAACAAAATGCACATTGCAAGATTGACATATTTTTTATTGTTCGCATGTTGACGAACATTATATCTAAGTTTCCATTAATAATCATAGAATATTAGGCAGTGGGCAAATAACAGAACAGCTCCAAAACCACCAGAACGACCCGACTCCTTTCTGGAAAAGTTTGGGATGGGTTATATGGCGTCAGGAAGCGAAGGTGATAGCCAGAGATCTAATAGCCGGGTGGAAAAGACGAAATGGGAAAAACGAAGGGAGGCGTGGGCACACAAGCTTGTTATAGATTCATCTAAGCCTCGACATTACAGGGTCTGTCTGCACTCCAACTTTCAGTTATCCGAATACCTAAAAACGTTGCTAATATTGCGCTATAATTTATTTTGATCTAGTGGTTGGGGGTTGTGTCAATTGCTGTTTTGTACAACTTAATATTTATCATTGGACGATCTACTTTTTGGGAGCTGCAAAATGTAATACCAAATACGTGGTTTGCATTGGATTATACGGCGGATATAGTTTATATCATGGATTCTATTGTTCATGCTCATGAAGGTCACAAAATTTAAATGCTCAATACCGTTAACTCTGTTAACACTGGATTATTTCAAGTTTCGATTTCATTGCAGGCTACCTTGAAGAAGGAATGATGGTAAAAGAACTCGCCAAACTTCGACTTAATTATTTCAAGTCATCAAACTTTAAGTTGGACTTCATTAGCTTATTCCCCACTGACTTGGCATATTTCATGTATCCTTCCCAATGTGACATTGCGCTTCCGTGCCCAGTAATTTACCGGCTGAATCGTCTCTTCAGAGTGTATCGCCTTGTGGATTTTTTCCAAAAAACGGAATCTCGGACCAACTTCCCAAATGCCTTCAGGATAGGCCGTGTTATCCTCTCTATTCTCATCATCATTCATTGGAATGGCTGCTTCTACTTTGGAATAAGTTATTTTATTGGGTTTGGAAGTGATGGCTGGGTGTACAAAAACATTTCCATTGGCCGGAACGGATCCCTAGCTCATCAATATATTTACAGGTAAAAAAAGTTTTGAAAGCAAAATAAAATTATAATTATGCCATAACTAATCGTACTTTATTCTTGTAAACTCATTGTGCGTTTTCTTTTTAACATATGATAAAGCTTTTACTGGTCAACATTGACATTAACTACGATTGGAGAAGTTCCTCCTCCCGAAAAGGATGTGGAGTACTTGTTCGTAGTCACGGATTTTCTTGTGGGAGTTCTTATATTCGCCACAATTGTTGGAAACATTGGTAGCATGATTACTTATATGAACGCAGCACGAGCTGAGTTTCAGGAGAAAATGGATTCAATAAAACAATACATGGAGTTTCGCAAGGTATCCAAGGACTTGGAAAAGAGAGTTATCAAATGGTTCGACTACCTTTGGTCAAATAAACAATCACTGGATGAAGGAAAGGTATAAGTTATTGTAATTGGTAGAATTGTTAGTACAAGCATTTATGTACAAGTAATGTGTTACTTCAACTGTCAGATTATTGCAATACGAAACGTAATATGAAATGTGCATCAGTAGTACCGATTCAGTACTCAAAGCAATTGTGTGTTTAACTTATTAACCTTAAAATTAGAGTGTAAATAGTTATTACACGTGTGTATTGTATGATATGTGACGTCTTCAGGTACTTGACGCACTCCCAGATAAACTCAAAGCTGAAATAGCGATTCACGTTCATTTGGACACACTGAAACAAGTCAAAATTTTCCAGGATTGCGAGCCAGGACTGCTTGCTGAGCTTGTTCTCAAGTTACGACTGCAAGTATGTTTATATATTATGCAAATAAGTAAATAATAATAATAACAATCACCATCATTTACAATCTTATCACCGTATTCATGTCATGTGTGCATAGCATATCACTAGGAGTGTGTTGCGTTTAACACGACATAATATTTACCCATTCTCGAAATGAAAAGTTAAACACTATATATTAATCTAATGAGTAATGACGGTAGTTTCGATTCCTTGATGCTAGGTTTTTAGTCCTGGTGACTATATTTGCCGGAAAGGGGATGTCGGTCGTGAGATGTACATCATCAAGAGAGGGAAAGTCGGTGTAGTCGGGGATGATGGGAAAACCGTGTTTGTCACGTTGGGAGGAGGATGCGTCTTTGGTGAAGTAATGATGTGCCAATAATTTAAATAGTTACCAATTCCTGGCATATATTCAACAATCAATTTGTCGCTTGCATAAATAACTTGATCATTTTAATATTATTTACAGGTTAGTTTATTGAATATCGCTGGCAATAAAACTGGAAATCGTAGAACAGCAAATGTGAGAAGTGTTGGCTACTCTGATCTTTTCTGCTTGTCAAAAGATGACTTATGGGAAACTCTCAGGGTATACTTAAGTCTACATTTAACACCTGCTGATTTGATAATGAAGTTTAGATTAAACCCCTTCACATGTTTAATTCATTAGGAGTACCCGCAAGCAAGAGATGCACTCATGGAGAGGGGCAAGCAGATGCTAATGAAAGATGGATTGATTGACGAAGAAGCGTTGGAAAGGGAGCGCAAATATCAGATGTCTGAGGCAGAGAAAGTGGAGAAATTGGGTAATGATTTATGAGTATAAAGTGTAACATGACATTTGATTTAAAAAAATGATACTCTCTAAATTGTATGGTATTCATAGAGTCAACCGTGGAAATTCTGACAACACGCTTGGCTCGTTTAACTGCGGAATATACTAGTGCCCAACAAAAGTTCAAACAAAGACTGACCAAGGTAATGCATGCAACATGTCAAAAATCACAAAGTTGAAGGAATGCAAGCATGCTCTTGTGATAATTTGTCTATACTCAATTCCTTAAAAACGCAAGCACACATCATTTGCATTTGTGGGTTTAGAGTATTGGGTACTGACAGAAGTTATGTTTTACGATTATAAAATTCATGCTTGTTCTTGGAAAAATATTTTTTACGCATATGGGTTCCCATCTGAAAGCGTAATTATGGTTTTAATCGGAAAATGTTTACATCAGGTTGAACGAGGAGTGGAAAGGTGTTTGTTCAGAGGCTACACGCAGTCACTAGACAAAGGGGATTCATTAGATCAAAATGATGGTGATGATGAGCAAGAGTTTGATGGACGCGGACGCAAGGCGAGAGATCGCTCTCCATCTGCGCCGCTATCGCGAACAAAGTCGGTTGCTGTTGATGCTCATGAGAAAGTGGATGAGACCAGGTATCCTCTGGAGCGTCGACATACAACAGCTGGACATTCTTAGAACAACGAAACAAAAATTAAGCACATATTACGCATTTAAATGTGAGAAATTTAAATGTGGCCAGCAGCTTGCCTATAGCAATAGGCGCATAAAACGAAAACTCCACGTTGATTCTACGGATTTATAAATGTTGTGTGATTAGCAGTATGCATGATTATGACTTTCTATTGGATGATTGTTTTCGTTTTCGGTAAAATCTGTAAACAATAATAAATGTGACATTAATCTATGTACATATTTCCAGGATTTTGGACTTTAAAATGTTTTATTTCAATGTTCAAATGCTATTTTGTTGAACATTGTATAAAAGTTTACTTCAGTTTTATGTACAAAATTGGATAACACCTAAATCAATGCAAAAATATGAGATGGAATAAATAATGTTTCTAGTCTTTGCAGCAACGAAGGCGTGCGCGTCATAATGATGGATCAATTGAAACTATACAATTTTTGCATTGTCAAGCATGTATCACAATTATAATGATCACCTTTTCAAACAGCGTCGAGTAATGAATAGGTTAATGATACCTAACTTCTTTATTGTGGTTGTTAAGTACAAAGATTGGATTAGTTTCCAAATATCCAAATTGAATTAGTTTTTGCGTATTATATCAAATCTTAATCTTTGAAGAAATATAAATTGTTACGAATTGCAATAGATATGATGTTAAAAATGTGTCAAAATTAAACCCACGTAAATGCTACATTTCAGCCATTAATAATAGTGATTATCCAAAACGTGTGAGGAACTTGGAATCTTCTGAATGTTGTGTCATTGAAGAGCTTATGGTGTATTCACGTAGATAGCGTTGCGGCATGATTTAATACGGCATCCGTTTTCACAGCATTTCTTGGCTCCTGCATAGAAGATGTTGATTTAATAAATTTCTTATATTATGTTAAATATATCATACTAATACAGATACATAATCATATATCTTGTCATTTTTATATACCTGGGCAGTCTTTGTCAACGTTGCAGGTTGAACTTTGTGTCCTAGTTTTACAGTCATTGCTGCCAGGTCGAGGAGTCACAACGGTGGGGCAAACGCCGGGACGGCTGTTACTAGGAGCTACGCAACAAAGTACGCATTTTTTTTGTTTAAATGAAGATGTAATTGCAGATAATACGAATTATGAATGCGGTTTTCACGAAAACGCAATACAACAAGCATTGATTAAATACGATTTGACAAAGAATGCGATTGCACATTACCCCTTGTGGTGGATGAGCTGCTGCTTCGGCTGCAATCCACGTTTCCACATTTATCCTTCTTGGGATCGGCAGCACAGGTGCAAACGTTACAATCCTTTTTGTATGTCGTTCCTGGAGTGCAATTTTCTACAAAAGAAAACAATGTTTTCTTACCACCTGCACCTGTCAGCTATGGCATGTCTATTGTTACACAAACCGAAAGTGGCAAAATTCTTACTTGGTCTGGAAGTAGGTTCCGCCGCAAGTGTAGCAACAACAAGAACTGTTGCAACCACGAATAAACGGATCCACATTTTGACAATCTAGATGTAATTCAACAATGGAAAATATCTTTTGAGATTTTATTTTTGACTCATCAAAACAAAACTATGTAACGTCTCTGTTTGTGTCCAGATGCTAAATGATGACTAACCAAAGTTTTCAAAATGTATTTATGTCTCTAAAGTTATATCATGAACAACAGCGCATACGATCTGAGCAAAATAGACTCCGCATTACCTTCATCTGTATTCTATTTTAGCATCATCACCTCGAAGAGAGTTCTTTCCTTCTGGGCATCACAATGTAGATTTTACTGCACAACAACAACAGGTAGAAAAAAAGTTAGTGCATCGTATTACATGACGTTGGTTAGTTATATTATGATGATCATCATCTCATCCACCTCACCTCTCAGGTAGGCCAAGGTACCTAGAAACAGTACCAATTTTTGTGATTGTCTCTACTTCTACAATAGAAGTCACAGTATGTATTAAAAACAGCTCGTCATGTTCATTTTCTGGTCGGCATCCCTGTCATATAATTCAAAATAGCGAAGATGAGATGATTTTTACCATGTCGAATGCAAAATGATGCAGAAATTCAAATGGTGTGTAGAAAGGTACCTACACAGGTATTGATGAAGTTGCCAGCTCAGCCAGTGGCAATTTAGTGGCGAGACAAAAGTTGGCATCCAATCCAACGAGTATAAATGGAATTAAATCTGATGCTGCTACAATCCACAATCAAATTGCCGATTGTGTTTTAATAGGTTTAGTTTTGTTTGATGCTACGAAGGCACGCATAAATAGTATTGTTGTAAATGGTTAGCAAGTCAAGTTTGATTTTATAAGGTTCCACTACTACCACACTACGTAATAGATGTATGATCAAGTTGAATATTTTTGATGATGGCTAGGCTTTGATGTTGGTAGAACGATAATAATCCTCCAAAACTCATTACATTAGAACGTGCATATTGTTTGTAGTCACCAGAAAGTATTAGGTATTAAGCCTATGTAACATTTTTTGGCATGCACTCGCCATTATTGTCTTTATACCCTGTGGGACAATTTCCGGCGAAGGAGTTATTACTCACCTTCATATCATGGAGAGATGCAGAGGTTGACTAGGCTTAATATAACTACGATTTAACCATGACTAAAAGGATACATACTTCGGTCTCTGGTTCTAGCAAAATGAGATCCATTTTTCAACTAATAGTGTCCTAATGTGAAGGCACAATATTACTTTTAAACACAAAAGGTTCGTCATTTCACGACAACTTGCTATAAACATGCAACGACTCAATTGACATTCTAGTAGCGTAGTTGTGCTCGTGTGTTTATAGCCTTTATGAAGTTGGTTTATTACCAGCAGGGGAATCTGGCTGGATACATACATAATAATAACTGTTTGCAGAAGGGTAAAGTTTTATTAGTGTGTAGCTAAAAATGCTTGCTTTGCATGAAAATTAATTTTCTTCATTATAACAGAACCTACATTTTTTGCATTTTAAAAATCACATCATGACTCTACTTATTAGAATCATTTTTGGGGTTCTTATTAAGATAGATAGGAAGATGCTTGTCAGAACTGAATCTTCATGTAAAAATCTTTTTTTTATAGTACGTGTACTCTATATATACACGTCAGTAAAATTATTGATTTTGAATATGTCGAGTCATTTGGTTCGGTTCTAGTATTTTTCAGTATTTACTAAACCGAAGCGAATAAACGACAACCTTCACTGATTACATTTCGTAGGTTCGGGTAGGACAATGCCTGTACCAAGAGAGCAAATTCATAAAAATATAAATGTCATTTGAACGACCTACTCGACTTGATATCGAGTTAATTTGTCCATTGTGATGTATTTTAGGTACTGTAATTACACACCTTTTAGATTCCAGATCTGTAGAGGAAAAAGTCAAGGTTAGACATGATCATGATCATGCTATGCTATGCTACAATAGGCGAGACTAATATAAGATCCGTTCCGTAAATCTTTATTTACAAGACATCTTCAAAAAATCTTCTAATCCATTCATGCGTGGCGCTTAGTTTCTTGACTTTTTCTTGCAAATCCCAAACCTACACGAATCTAATTACTGGGCGGAAAAAATTGGTCATATTCTGGATTCCTAAGAATGACAGTGGTCACAAAATTACAATAGAAACCACTAAAAATACAACTCGATTCGTCCCACTACTATGTTCTGATGGAAAATCAATTCAACTTGAAGAAGTTTAACAACTAGAATATTGTCGATTCAAATGTTAACAAAGGAAGTTAATTTATTTTTTAAAAACAATAACAACGTTAAAAACAATAACCCATAATTTTTATACCATCATTGCAAAACATCATATTACTTTATACTTCTCGACATAAATTATTTTTATATACTTGAAATCAGCTACATATAGGTTAGGTAAATGTACTTAATATGTAATAACAATAGAATAAGTTAAACAAGGCGACTTTCCTTTATCCTTCCCAATTGAGTTAGGATCATCCTGAAGTTGAAGTAATACTGCGTTACAAGTTGAATTGACCTTGATTAGATGAGGGAAAACCCGGAGGGCATAGTGCTCTAGAACAGGCTGCTGACAATTGCCCATTTTCGGCACAAAAGCAACGGTTACAACCATCGGGTGCCGTTACAAAATCACCCGGCCTGTTGCAAGATATCCCTGTTGTACCCACTTGAAACTCTGTGGGATAAGCTGATCCAACAAACCCATTGTTATTATAGTTGCCATTCGGATTAATGTTGTTTGGAGGCGTTAATACTGGTACGATTCCGTTGCTTTGAAAATTTGGATTTTTATTTGCGCTTTGATGAGAAGCAGACGGAAATAAGACATTGCTTCCTATAAACGATTCAATTTAAGGATTACAAATTAGCATTACATTCTATGAAAGTTAGACTACTCTACAGAAAGTTGCATAACTGTAGCAAATAAATTCGAATATTAACTACACTACCACTTCTCTTATCACTTCTCAAAATGTCATCTTACTTTGTGGCAAAGACGATACACAGTTGAAGGTGCAAATCACTGCCACGATGATCACTAATTTGAATGTTGTATTCACCAATGCACTTGTAACAACATGGCTTCCGTCACGTGTCGTCCTCATTTTGTGTATACGGTTTGATAATCTGTAAAGTTTCATAAATTATATCTGTCAGATAATTTTTTTTTTAAATATTCTGAAAACTGACCACTGTCGATACCAGAAAATACTAGTGTAACTAGACAAATGCAAATAATCGAAACTGACCACTTTTTACTTACGTTTTGAACCACATGAAAATATCAACATTTGCACAAAAATTTAAGATGTCCTATCCTCAAATGCCCTATGCTTGTGACATGACTGGTTAAACAAACCCATGGCGACTCAACTACCAGCCTTTTTAAATTCTTTGGAAGCCCCATCCTACTAACAAAATTCCAGCAGAGTATCATCGTCATCGTGTAAACGATGATATTTTTTCTGCGCATGTGTGTACATTCAATGATTTAATATTAAAACAACGTGGTATGATGTATATTGGCTGACATAAGAAGTTACTTTATATAGTTCACACGGAAATTGAACGAAGGTGAACCAGAAAAAATGGCTCTCTGTAGTCTGCTACAATAATCAAAATTAGCAAGCAAGCAGGAACTCTGGTGTTACGCATGTACCGTATAAGTTTTTTATGTCTTCATTTCATCTTACTAAAAATTTGCAAGTTATAAGGTAATGAGTTGATACAAATATTGGACTTGTCAAAGAAAATTAATGTCTATCGTAAAATTAACCCACTCAAATTTAACAATGCACAACTCCAAAATGTACATGCTCCTTTATCAATTTTGGATTTATGAAATAATGAATGAATTATTGTTAACGTTTGACGCGTGTCTCAATAATACAATTTGTGCATCCGCTCAATAAAATATATACTAACTTGATTCTCAGAAGTCAAACAGAAAAGAATTTCAATTTGTTTTAGATTGCTATTATTACACACTGCAAATGTTGAGAAGGTGGAGAGGAAGTTAATATAAAAGATGTTATAAAGTAATTGTCTCTAACTCACCACAGCGCCACGGGTCACGAAGTTGATGATTCTCCCTGAGAAGGAACTACCAATTGGCTATTTTCGACTTTAAATGTTGTGCAGACGGATATGAAGATGGTCAAGTGGAAATTGGATATAAATTTGTGAGAAGACCAATAAAACGTGTTACTGTCTTGCCTTCAATTAAACAAGGAATGGTGACCAATTCAAGATTAGAAGATATTTTATATGCAGCAATTCTCTGGATATCAACGCTGGAGGCAATTATGTACCTACGTTTAATGCGCTGTGCTTCTCGAGAAATTGGTTGCATGCGATAATAATAGAAGCAAAGTGTTTAGAAAAAAATTGCAAGATATTTTTGCAGCTCATTATTGTTTTTCACGGGAATTTGTTAAACGTAAGCAATTTTTTGCTCTAGCGACAATTGTGGATTAAACCATGATCGTTTTTCAGTTTCATACGTCATTGTTCTGTGTACGGTCGGTTGCAAACGTTGTTGGTGTGTCAAGCTGCCTGGCTTTGTTATGTCATCTCTGACAAAATATTGAGGTTACGCAAACAATGAGCAAGTCAAGCATGCTTGCATGTGAGCCATCAAGTCATGGAACATGGAAGGAATGCACTCAGGTAATGTAACAGACGAAGAAGCGTCATAAATTCATTCATCATTTGTCTTGTCCGAACCTAGCATGCTTAATTGCAGTAATGACATCACATATATGTAGTTTTCTTCCTAAGAAAGATGCTTTTCTAATGCTGTCATAATGAAATGGCATGTTATACATTTGTAATTTTCACTTAATGCTAATTAGGAATACAATTAGTTTTAAAAAATTCAGCTCGAAATTTCCGTTATATATCCATTTCTCACTTTGTTTGTATGACTCATGCTACTCATGTAACAAAATACCAGTACAAATAGCATGACAGATTTAGGATAAATGTCCTTTGCTGTTACCTTCATGACGTGGTATTGGAGTATCATTTAACATTTAGTTAAGCATCTTCTTCACCGCAACACACATACTTCCGGCATTTCCAGCGAAGCCGACGGTACCACTTCTCATTTCCCATTTAGGAAAAGTCATAAGATATTAACTGATTTTTCAAATGGGAAAGAATGTTACATCGAATTCAAGTTTCATGTGAATTTACATATCCCACGACTACACGAATCACTAAAGATTTTTTTATGTCACACTACATACTAAATCAAAAATAACTGAAAGTTTTGCTTTGCGCACAAATCCACAAGATTATTCCACAGTAGTCTCAGTTGGAAACAAATAGAACAATCCTAAATATAGTAAATATGAAGAAAAATGTTGGGTTAAGTTGCATCACACGACCACAATCGGTTGACCGATAACTAGTGACTAGTTAACGGTCATGCACCATTACTTCAAAAAAATATGATAATAGCTCGTAACAGTCCGGAACTGACACTTTCCAGTCAATCGATGAGAAATCAACAACGGATAATTTAAATCTAATACAAATCTTCATGTGCTTCTATTATGCCAAAAATTAAGTGCCATTACAGGTGCAAGATAAGGCTGGAAGAAGAAGAAGTGAAGCATCATTTGACCCTGTGAATTATCAACCGATATCGTTCCTTATTCTGTAATTTTCCTATATCATCAAAGGACACAGTAGGGAATAATGGCCGCTTAAAAAGACGTCTTCACCAATAATCAAAAACAATAAAGTTGCCGATAACTGCACCTGCTCGAATTGGCCCAAAGTGCATAAAGGCTTTCCCGGTTTATTGCCCATTGTACAGGGAACACAATGGAAGATATGAAGACAAGTATTATGATCTCAGGCAAAATCTGCATTCATAACGCACGTACTTCTTGCAACGATGCTATAACATCAGAGATGCAAAACCTTAAATGTATGATAAACTATCAGCATCACACACGAATATATGCAATCTTAATGTAAGCAGACGACTATGGCTTACTCCGTATATAAAAAATAAATTGGATCAAGTAGGTATCTTTCAAATGACGGCCATGACAGTACGGGTAGCTAATCGTTTGTAGCTCTAATTACAGCTGTATTGAAGGGATTGATTAAAAACTATTGTAAATAGCTAATGGAATAGGCTAAGAAATCTTGTGTCCATTCTACAATAACCACTTCCTTCTCGATTCGGAATCCCCACAGAAAATGGACTACTTCCGTGCATCCAAATCTCTGGTAGTGTTGTCTGTACTTGTCTTGAGTCTGGGAGAGATAAGTTTCGTGGAACCACAAAATCGAATGATGAAACAGTTCCCACCGACAGGCAATAAGTTTAGAGGTATTCTCCGCAAGTAGCATCTATCGCAAATTTTCGAGTCATTTTCTCCATATTCATAGCTAACATATTTCCAAAAAACAAAAAATTATTTTTACAAGGTCCTCCAGTGATGTGCTTTCATGATACCTTACTTGTTTACCAGGATTGCAGAATGTGCGTTTGCCCACGACCAAATCGTATTGCAAAATGCTTCAAAAAGTCTTGTGATTTGAGAAGCAAGTTTACATACATATTTCAAAAGTACACTTATCAAAGCAGCTTTATAGTTGACGGTTCAAGGTCATATGCGTTACATTTCCAATGAATTTTTTCTTCTTTATTTCAGCAAAGGATAGCGGACAATGTCCTCCGGCGATTTTAAGAATAGACGATGGAAAGTGCGCACTAACTAAGGTCCCAGCATGCAAAATCGACGCGCACTGTCCCGGTGACCAACTCTGCTGCTTTGATTTCTGTGGAGGTGCAAGATGCGCGAACCCAATACCTTTAGATGTTACGACAGGACAGCCAGTTCACAGTGGGCGGGGTTATCAAAAAAATTAGCGTTTGAAAAATAGCATTAAAGTTAATAAGCTTTTATAATCATCGTCCCACTTTCCCCATAAAATGAAATCCCTCATCGCTATTACTTGTTCACGTGTTAGTATTTTTAGTAAGGGTTGCCGATGTGTTTTTATCTGGATACTTAATAAAAAGGAGTTTTGCATTAATTTTTAAATGCTGCGAATTGTACGGATTCTCTGATCTACGTATGGCACTGCTGCTTCGTTTAAAAAAACTCTCAAGACATATTTACAAAAGGAGACGAAACTACAGAAGAATTTGTTACAACATTTTTATTGCGTTTGTAGAATTTATATCGCCAGGCTGGATAAGTCGTTACGTATATGTCGGCTCCAGTATTTCCAGCTTTTCTGTTTACCACATTGGAAATTATAAATTTTGTCTACTCAATAAAGTTAAAAAATTGAGTTAAATACTGTCAAATTAATAAAGTGAATGGCATTTGTTTTGAGTGTAATGTTTTGAAAAGCCGAATTTAAGTTGGCCTTTAAAAACTAGTGAATTATAACTCAACTGTCAAGTTAGAATAGCAACCGTGAAAATTCCTGCCATACTTCCGATTAGTAAACTTTTAAATGCTGTCCGATATTTTGTCATAAATTTACAAGCAATCTTCCCCCCGATGATATCAAACTGACAAAATTCATTATGGTCCGGCCGAGAATGCTCAATTTTCATATTTACTTACATGGTATGCATTTGTACAGGATAGGTCCTTATAAATGAAGCCCGTAAAAAGTTACGTGTCACTACCATACTCTTCACTTCAATAAGCCCGAAATTTTATACGACAAATTTATGTCTGTCAATTGTAATTGCTTAGATTCTCATATTCTCAACTTCCAGCGAGGTTGCAAAAATATAGGGAGATGCAAAATAGATAGATACTTATACACACTATCATGTTATGCTCAAGTTTATCTCATATATCATAAAGACTTGTCTAATTTTATCATAAACAATAATTTTTCTTCTTTGGCTGATCTTAAAGCATGCATTACAATATGTACATGGCCATCAGCATTACTTATTGCACAGGGTATTTACATTAAAGTAATCTAGATATGCACAATTTTAGCGCTGGAGAAGTGTCACATAGCGGATGCTGTATTGTGTAATGAACGAATAATGAAATAGGAAGCAGATTCGAGACTAACTCACATGCTTAACATCAGGATGGCTTACGGTGGTGTATGTATAATTAACACTGTGGAGAAATGTACTTCTAAAAACACACATTTTAACAACTTTTCGTTGCATAAGTTACTAATTTTTGAATCAAGTGTTCGTAGTGGCAATACTTAGTGAGGAAGAGTTGAACGGGTTTATTCACCTTTAAAATGTTCTGAGAAAAAAAGTAAGCGTTAAAGTGCGAATTATTAAGAATGATTGGAATTGTCTTTTTGTTAAAATTATAGTTCACTGGAATTTTTGAGTAACCGTCACTTTAATATTTGTATACAATACTGCAATAACTCACGTTATAGATTACTGGGGCTTTGTAAAACAATCGAGCCTTTAATTTTTTATTATCGTGATTGTTTGGGTAAATAACTAAAGTTTCTGCCTTGGCTTGAAAACGTGTTCAGTTGAGCTAATGTTGGAAACGTAAAAGTATGCCATCCGGGCAAAAGAGAATAGTGGAACTGGAAAACTTAAGACGGAGCCCACGCCTGTTGTCCCTGAAAACTGGTAAATACTGCAAAATCTCTGCTTTCAAGAGTATGTTGTGTTAACGTTTCTTTCTGTCTTATTTATAAGTACTTTTTAAAGCTAAAAAGAAAAAAAGGACTCTGCTAAGGTTGCCATTTATCAGAACATAACTAATAATTGGAAAGTTCTTTCAAGATTTCCAAAACCATTTGGCGCGTGTAAATGTTACATGGCATAATGCTAGTACTAACTAATAATATAAATACAGTGGAAAGGGTAGATTCCGATGTTATAGTTTAGTCTCCAAGGGTAGCATAATAGGAATGCAACATAGGTAATTTAAAATTCGACTGACAGAGAGGTCAAGTACTAATTTAAAAAAACAAGTGATAATCTTCAAGATAATAATATATCTCAAACCCATTTTTATGGAAGTCGCATGAAGACACACAATATGACACATTTCTTCATGACATCATTAAAATCTTGCATGCTATTTTAGAGTAAATATTTTTCACAAAGTAACCAGAGTCAGTTGCCTCATTCTTCATGAATGCTGTATTTCGGAACATTTATGATACTTATGTTACACATAAGTTATGTACCTAATGCATGGTTGTTGAAGTGCAGTAAATTTTACTTCATAAAAACAAAACTGACATAAGTACTGAGTGTATGTATTTCCTTTTCAAATTTGATAGCATTTTATGCTAAAGCTAATTCGGATATTTAATAACAATAAGTTTGTATGTCGTATTTAGGAAGATTTATCACAAAAAGCTCAGTTTATTCGCCCAAATGATCTACTCAAAGAAGTATCCTGTTTATTTGGAAGATTTTAATCTGTGGATTCCAGATATATTTTCTGACTTTTTATAAAATATGCATAATATTTTGTGTATACAAAAGCCTCGAACAAAATTTAAATTCGTTCGTTCGCCAAAACTGATTTAGTCTAACTAACTCTCATTTGTTTTATCAAATTTCTCTCAGGAGGGATCTTGTTTATGCTAAACGTGTGTGCGACTAAACATACCTCATGAGCTTTGCTATTTTCCAGGACATTTTCAGCAAAGAGTATCCATGCAAACAAAAAGGTTGTCTGAAGACTCAATAACACTGCAAATTGGAAACTTTTTCTAACACGACTAGCACTAGTGACATGAAGCGTAAATCTTTTTGTATAAAACATGTCTGGTCCCTTATAAAAAAATCTTGTAACTTAAACAAATTTTTATCATACTTCATAGTCTGAGTTTTAAAAATATCTTGACATCATGCAAATAAAGTTGCTATCACCCACAAAGTTTATTGAATTTCAAATAGGTCATGCCGTTACAGTCAATAGGTATTCACATATGAATAATAAGAATCAAGTCAGAAAGAGGCTTTGATTTTATTATAAAGTATGAATGACGAGACTAATTGAAACTGAAAAAATACAGAAGAATTCGTGACAATGCAATAAAATCTTTTAGTTCTCTCACTTCCACCCGACAAGTAAGCTTACGTGTAAAATTCATAAAATTTATAGATGCGGTGCCAAGGAATTGGGAATTAGGTCAACTTGAATAAGCCCTTGCCAGTGTAGGTTTATGTGCATCATTTATTTCTACATTAATTGCGTATCCGAGTTGCTAACACCCACGTTAAAAGATTTCCCAAGACGTGTTTTTTCACTAAGGACCTCAATGTCAAACAGAGGCAGGGAGAACCGGGGCCACAGCCCCAATCGTGTAACCCATGGGTGTAAATGGATTAAAATTTTTATAGAAATTACTTCGTAGGTTTAGATGTCTGCATTTCAGGTTCATTTTTTCAATTACATTCATAAGGCAGTGGCAAAAGCAAGACAATTCATTTCACTTATTGGGTTTAAAGCAACACGACTTGGATCATGATTTCCTTATGCATAACAACTTATTCAAATTATTATTTTTTTATTTACAGTAGTAAAAGAAGAGGACATTCCTCAAATCTCCAGTTGCCTGGCTGAAATAGGAAAGACAAGGGAAGTCATTAAAATGACCGCTCAATCTGCCCCTGACCCATCTGAGCCAACAGTTCAAGTGGGCAACACAGTCTACTACCCGATAACCAAGGAAGCCCTTCCAACTGGTGAAGTAATTTACGGTTTTCAAATATTCGTTCCGATGGACAAGAAATATAAAATGAAAAAGCCACAGGATGGTGATACTGACTCCTCCGCCACTGTTCCAATCCCGATCTACCCTGATCAAATCTGAATGCTCGACATGGAATATGAAATGCAATTTACAAAAGCTGAAAATGCAATTTTGTGAAATTTTATTTTGCGTAATAAATCATATTGTCTTGCATTGAGCTACGAATCACCAATCGTTCCGTATTACTTGCATTTTTATTTTTTATCACGATCTAAAATGTTGATAATTTTTTCTTTCATTTTCCCATACATGCTTGCAGTATTAAAGCAAAACTTCACCCTTTCAAGGTTATCTATCTGTTATCAATATGCACTGCACAACATAATAAAACAGTTATCATTAAACGATTGGGTTCATGTCCTGCATTTTCATTTTCGTTGCATAACCATTCAGACTAAAGTATGGTTTACCAGGACAAGTTGCAGTTGGAGGAAATTAAAATAGTATCTCTGTCTTAAATTCATCGCCGACTGGGACTGTCTGTGGGTTAGTTGCACAAAACATGAGCTCATTTCCTGAAGATCTGATTATATCAGAAGTGCACATAACATAAAATTATTAAACATAATTCTAAAAGTAGCTAAAGGCAACCAAAACGACATTTAGTGAAATTTTGCATCAAAAAAGCTTTTAGAGTCAGTTTTAAAAGAAAAAACTCACAGGGCAGGGCATGAACTTGTATTTTTTAAACTACCTTTCCTCTCAAATTTATATCCATTTATATCCTTATCCATCCATTTTGACAACTAGGCACTTCCAAAATATTATAATCTAAAGGTGATAAACCGTGCTTTACTAAATAAATGCCCGACATATTTAATACTTCTTGATATATGGAATATATGGATCGATATATGTCGCTTCTTATTTACGACTGATTGAAGTTTCTGTATCCCTGTATTATGTATGTATGTAACCCCCCGTTTTCATGCAAAAATGTTTTGCAAACGTGAAGGATTTGTAGATCTCGCTTGTAAAATAGCAAACTACAAGACCTAAATTGCAGTAAAATAGGTCTCCCCAAATATACAGTCCAAAAGTAAACGTAGAAAATAGCATTTGTGTCGGCGAAAAGATTGTTCGTGCATGTTAGAAGCCTGGGTGATAGATAATGTAGAAATTTACGTTTTTTTTTATTTGCACGAATTTGAAATCTCTGGACAGAACTGACGGACATGCAGAAAAACAGATAATGTAGAAGCTACTATTAACATATCTGCACTTCTGCACACAGTGCAAACACGATGATACAAAACCTTTTCAGCAAACAGAAATGTTAATCGTTTTTTTTTTCAATTTCTTATGCGAGATTTAGGTATACTCATCTATTTTACTCATTTGGCATGTCCATGCATCCACAAACTGTATAGCGTAAGCTCACATGACCATTTCGAATAGTCGAAGGAATCTGAGTAAATGAACGAAAATGAGCCAATTTAATACTTTGTGTTCAATGCAAACATTCACTATTTTCTAGTTGGTTTTACTCATTTGAGAAGAAGACTCGTGGTAGTGTAAGAAATGCCAAAAACTTGGAATGCGCATTGTATGTAGTGCGAAAGGGGAATATTTCTAGTGCACATAGACGAGTATATCGAACCACTTACTGTAATATGCATTCATTTGGAGATAATTTTAATACCTTTATCTTAACCGTCAAGGTCGACTTAATTATTGTAAAATAAAAGTTTTGTTCAGACGATACGTACAGAAGGTCTGAAGACTGTAGACGATACATTTATATATAAAAGTAACTATACAGCATTTATATGAATTCATACATATATTTAGTTGGTCTGCATTTATTTACATGCAAGCAACCGAGCATATAAGTATTATGTATTATAATAGTCGAAATCCTTAATCAGAATTTTCATTGCTCATTCATTCATTAATGTAACGTCTTAACATGCAGGAAGCCCAGAAGAAATACATAAAAATCAAAATATTATTTCAACTCCCAGACACGTCTTGAGCTAACCCTTCACCAATGCGTAATGGCTTCTAAAAACGCATGAAGTGATACGTATGAAAGTTATGAAAGGCAGTTAAAATGCTTAGCGAGTGTCAAAGGAAACATAAACAGTTGAAAAACACTAAAAATAAGTGATCTCTCAGTGAGAGATCAAAGTTTGGCACTGTCAACTGCTACTGCAATAGTGTTAATGTTTTTTTGTGATTCACCATGTCAAAAAGCAAGCAATTCGTTCATATCGTTCAATTTTTTGTTTCTTTTTTTTTGTAATTTAATCCCTCGTGAAGTCGTGTATTTTGTAGAGTCAGCAAGCTCTAGGTTTTACCATTTCAGTTTGTGTAAGCGTCATGTCGATCGTGTCAATATGAAATTTCGATGCTGTGCAATGATATTTATGAGTATTTACAGTAAAATTATTCATTTTCAATTCGCTCCTACTTTAAGGTTCTCAGCATAAAGGCTACTTTTTATGCAGACAAGTAAAAGGCAACGTTCTATAAATTTTTATGGAGACACGTGTAAATACTTGGTCCTTTAAAGTTAGCCGATCACAGACGTAGTGAGACGATGACGTGTACTTGATATGCTCATTGCTTTTTTCAAGTTCCTAGAAAGCAGTTACATTTAGAACCTACTTCATTGTGTTCCTTTCGATGCAGTGGGGAACGGGAAAGTATGTATGTTAGCCCTTTGTTATAAAAACATGCGTTCGATTTTATTACTACAAAGTAAAGAACAATGTTTGGCAGCAGAAATTTGTCAACAATCGTCATTCGGTCGAATTATAAAATATTCCACATGCATTTTGGAAGCTAATGTTCGTGAAAAACGCGAAAGTCGCAGTCTTCTAGATTACTATGTCTACACTGCCTTGTATACTATAGCAAGTGCTTGCCAGTATGAACAACTGAATTGTCTAGTAGACTTGAGTTTTTAATTCAATATAAAATGACAACAAGATATTTATGACCTAGTTCAGATGAACATAGTTTTACATGTGTCTTTTGAAGTTGTAAGCAAAATAAATTTTATGTCAATCTAAAATGTACAATCAAAAGAAATAACAATGATTCATTCATTTAGTCTGCTAACAAAAATACATATAATGTAGTGTACATATTTTCAAAAACAAAGTTAAATACAATTTATGTTCAACAATACTGCATGGCATATGTATGACAGTGTAAACACGAATCTAAAAAATGTACTAATAAGCATTTCAGAGTAAAAACAAAACTTTAAACGATATTTTTATTGCAAATTATAAAAACAATACAAGTGTTGTCTATGACATTTCCCCAGAAAATATTCAAAAAGTAAAATCACTGTCATGATATGAATTCAACACTTGTCGCTATAAAAATTAGAGTTCGAACGATTTGTCAATTTGGACTGTAGCAATCAGCAAATCAACGTAATTTCAGGCGGTGTCATATTATAATAGACTGCGCTCACATCAGAAAGAAATTAATTTGGTGATACCATTTTTTATTCTTTCTTCTTGCATGAACGATTAGTCATATGCTTCATTTGTATTTCTCAACGGTATGAACAAAGGCGCATAGTGATAATGTGGTTGTTGTTGGCATTAAATGATTTTTTAATTCTCTGTTTGTTGTAGTGCGTTCAACCGACTAACTTTAGTCAATAGCCTTTTTTAACGAAGGATCACTAGTAGCAGTTAGTTTATCCATTCTTGGTCGTAAACTTACGTTACATGTCGTTTAAGCGCAAAGGAAGGAATTGAGTGTCACGTCGCCGCGTGCATGTTGCATGTAATTGTAAAAAAATCATAAAGAATAAGCATATTATGTACACACCCTCCAATAGAAGTTATAAAGGAGTTAGTGTAGCTAAAAGTATTTCAATTGTGTGGTTGTTGTGGTAACATACATTCATATTCTCGCTATTCGTCTATAAGATAATAAGTTTTGATTTTCAATGCTGTGCATTTTTGTTGCTAGTTCATTACTGCATGCAGACAACTGCGATAGTATAGATTGCCTGCTGAAGGCTATTAGGCTATTAGTTCACCTAAAAACCTCTAATAACAGTGCACTGCACACTGCACACCCAACTAGAAAAATATACACAGAGGTAAAAAATGGTATTGTTGTGTAACCAATCAGTACAAGTAGTTCCCTCGGCATCATCATGGAAAAAAATATCATGCTAAATGTTCAGATAATTTGTGACCATTCCATTTTGACCATATGAAGAAATGACGTAAAAAGCAGGCTCGATCACTTCTTTTTGACTTTTTTTAGTTTGCATTTTAAGGTGATAATAGAATCCTACATGAGTTGATCATAATTATTAGCTCATGAAACGTCTTTTTCAGTTGTTAAGTACATAATATACTTTATAATAGAATCACTATGTGTCCGCATTATATGATGTTCATTATTTTATTTAAAATACATACATTTCAATTTCTAATCATAACGTTTAAATTGCTACACAAGCTAAAAAAAGTGAGCACAATACAGACTGGGCATCTCTCTTACTGCTGCATTAATTACACATTATTCTTAATGCTCCTTTTTCATAAGGAGTTTGAACAAGTCAAGCAATACAAAGTTAAGTGGTTATCATACGAGCTGATCATCTCATCATGGAATCATCAGCATAATCAAAAGCGAATATATTTACGATGATCGTGATCACTTGTACGTACATACGTCCATAGGTATTAATTTACGCTCCTGCGGCCAACGTTGTAAAAAAGTCTTCATTGCCAAAAAGAGCAGATTTATGATGATGATGACGATGAGTGATTGTGATGATGATGGTGGAGGTGGCATGTCATGCAAAGGAAAAATCTTTTCTTGTCGTTTTACATCTATCTGGTTTCTTTAACAAGCGTATTTATTCCATTTTTATCACACACACTTAATATCAACGAGCCTTTACTCTTTGTCTTTTCGACTTGTCTAAAGATCAAGAGTCAACAGCGGTGAGTAAGCTGCACTCCATTGTAACATTTGGTAGTGAATGGGTGTCTGTTCTCTTTAATTCCTGAGACAACCACTCTGGTATTTTTGTTCATTTTTATGCTCTTAATAATAACAGCTTCTTGCCTTGATTAGTTGGTATAATGGTAAGTGATTTTTTTCGTATGCTTTTCAGTTGGACTATGATCATGCTACTGTTCAGCTTTCCTTTGGTGCATATCATGTTATTAAATTGGTTTAGATGCAGTGAGCATTGCATGTTTAGCAGTGAACAATTTTTTTTTCTCGTTTCACTTTAATGCTCCCACAGTTTATTTCTCTTCCAATCTTACAATTGTTCCCATGTAAGATTGAATAACATTCGAAAATTCAAATCAACTAAGTCCTTAACCTTTAGCTTTTGGTTATTCAATAAAAAAAACAGAAACAAAAAGTTATTATTCTATTCTGTGGATATAATCCACTTTTATTAGTATTTTATCAGCAAACCATTACAATACAAAAGTTCAAAGTAACCGGAGGTCAATCGAGTTCAGATAAAATACTTGTACGATATGCACGTACAAAAATAGTAAATCAGATTTTTATTCAAGGCACAACGTAGTAATTATTGTCATGTTTCATACTAGCGATAAGTCAGATCAAAACAAGTGAACTAATTTAAATATTTCTGAGCTGGTTAATAAGATGTTCGAATAAGAAGAATGGTACGAATCTCACTTTTCTTGTGTGCAGCGGAAATTGTTTGCGGAAGAAAACTTGATACCATGTAACAAAGCTAGGGAGACATGAATGCAAGCCTACCTCACATTATTCACTTCAAACAGCAGCATCCCAGATTTTCATTTATTTATTCCAGTTCTGCAAAAATACAATGGGTTTTTACTACTTTTCTTGCTGGAGGTGAGAGAGAGATACCAGAAAAAAGAGATGCAGGGAGGGAGAAAGAGAATAAAAATGTATGACTAATCAGGTAAACAGAAGACCTGTTGCTTGAAACCCATGATTTTCATAGAAAACAGACATTACATACTGCCGTGCTGTATATGCATATGATGATGACTGATGACATAAGAATAATCATGCGGAACAGCTTGGTGTGTGGAAGGTGATAGTATAATTATTATGCTGAGAAATATTCACATTGTTCATTTTTCGTTGGGCTGAGACTGGTGGTTGAACGTGAGTAACACAGAAACTTGTTTGAAACCACAAGAGACTATGTTTAAGCTATTATTCATGTAAGCATGGTCTATTATCAGTTCATTTTCGAATCTCTAACCAACTCTTAGTTTTAAAATGTTTAAAATTACACACTAAAAATGTAACACAGCCATAATATACATTTTTTTCAAGACAAATTACTAAACTACAGCAATCACCAAAATCTCCACCTCATCATTATCATTACACAAATATGTACACTTAACAAAAATAGTTATCTATCATATAGTACATACGTACTCTTGAATATGTGAATTGAATTTAAGCAGTTGTGTTTGTCATCGTTGTTATTGTCTTTGCCTGCATATTTTCTCTCCTTCTAAAGTCAACACATTATTCTCAAATGCATTCAGGTGGAGTTTCAACCAGAGCAAGAGAAATTCTATTTTGACAGAACCATGAGTGTTGTGAGAGTGTGTGACTCATCTTCCTTCTTCGTTGTGTTTGTATGTGTATGAGACCTTTGCTAGATGAGGTAAGCTTAAAGACTCAACAGATTTCCACCTAGAATCAATGCAACATGCAACAAATTACTAATGCATAATATTCAGGCTCTTAATCAGTTGTCAGAAGAGTTCAACTTGAGTGTCGCTGCCTTTGAGCAGTTGCAGAATTCTACAAACATGTTCATTTCCCAGTCATTGTAGAGTGATCTCCAGATATACTCGTGAAGAATTATTATACAAATATGAATATAATGTATTAATATTTAATTTTGCAATCTTGACAATTCCAGTGCTGAATACTAAAACTGTCTATTCAGTCTTCATGAATATAATGTAAACTCTATCCTTTTCATTCAATCTTTACTCATTGGTCACCATAATATGATATCTTGAAACGATTGTACCTACAACCCCATGCACAAATGCCCAAATGTTTCTTTCGACATATTCAACATATTTACAACACAGTCGATCCTACGTCTTCTCCAAAATATTCAATCGTGTCGACTGATTTTTAACTCATTCAAGCAAATCTTTAATGTTAGCCAGTTGGATCGTATAAAGTTAAGCTTTAATTGCCACTGGTCATCGCAGACCGTATACTACGAGGACAATAAGCTTTGCAACCATACTTCAGCTTGATTTTGATTGCCTCTCTTGACTCTCATGTTGACTCTCCAAAGAAAATACTTGTTGTACGACGACAGTGCGAGTTTCCCCCTTCACTTGTAAAACCCAACATGCATGCATCATTATGGACATGGATGGATGTTTTGTGACTTTTGGTTGCAAACACAAAAAAACTACCTACTATTCCTTATGTTTGTGCATATACCTATTTTTGTGAATTCATGTATATCATCGTGATCCCACAAGTGAGGTAAAGCATATATGTATGTGCTTACACACAAACAGAAATAACATTATATCAGTCCTACAAATGCACAAAAATATATGGGCATATTTTGATATTTTTGCCTTTATGGTTTTAGCAGGAGCACCACACATCATATCACATCATCATAATCATCATCACTACCACTATACCACCACCTTCAACCATCATTGCATCCCAATATTGAATAGCATATTATGTTGTTCCTGTATGTATTGCTATTTACCATGCCATCATCATCATAAGGCGATCCCTCGAGAAAAGAGTTAGATTAGAAATGTTGTAGACATAACATAATAATAAGTTTTCATTTTCATTTGTAACCACACACGTACAGCATCACACATAGTATTCTATGTAGAGTGAAGAAAATACTAGTGTTGCTTGCCTGCCACTTACACACACACACGCACACACACAATCACACGTTTCCTTTTGTAAAGGTTATTTATTCATACATTATTTTCATTACTGCTAATATTATTATCGTTCCTTGCTGTCCTTTTGTAAATACTCTAATCAAAAATAATAATATGCATCGATATAGATAAAGTTATCGTTTTCATGTATCAGTGTGAAATTTGTAGCAGTGTATGTGTATTAATCTATTCTAAAAAAATAGTATGTAATACCGAGTCAAATTGTGAGTAATGAGGAGCAAAAGAAAAATGATAACATAACGCAATATGCGGTGGACAAGTTCAGGCGTTGATTAGTTAACTCGTTGACTAGCTCTTCTCCTGTCTGCCGTTGAATGAAAGAAAAAGAGACAGCCAAGTTATTGAAAACGAAAATTTAGGAAGTGAATTTGTCATTCTCATAGTCACCATAATTAGTGCTCTTTCTTTGCAATGCATTCAGTACACAATGCAGCACTGGTAAAGTGGAGTAATAGAAGAGCTGCTAATACGACGAGAGCAACGACAACTGCTAAAAACCGTCTTCATCTTCATTTGCGCAACATGTAGCCAACATCGTTAGAAATGAAGTGAGATATATAGACGAAAAATGACTAGTTGTTATCTTAATCCTCATTTTTGTGTATTAGTAGATGCCTCTACTATGTGCCTTTTTGTTAGTGTATAATTTTGGATATAGATTGTTCACGAGGAAAGTTTTATAATTGCGAGCAGTTATCCATTAATGATTATTATTTGTTATTGTGAGTGACATTAGTGTAGATAATGACTTACTTTAGCAAATTGATAATGGCACAACAATAATGTAAGCAATGTAGAGCTACATAGTCTTTTTATTCGTTTCCTATCTAAATTAAGTCTGTTTAAAATGCATGCACTCACTCACGTAAGAACTGAGATGAGATTAAGACTTGATTAGTCAGTGAGTTCTTTTTTTTATCAACTTGATCATTATTGCCATTATCATGTATACATAGTGTGAGGCGAAATTAGTGATGGTGATGATAGGTGTTTTTAAAAATTAGAAACCAATTTCTTCAAAAATTTATAACACACACGTTCACACACGCAAAGACATAAAGTCGTCTTCTTGTCTTCTCACGTTACTTTTGGAATTACCAGTCAAGTGACAAAAAAGTAAGTTTGGTTTTCGTATATTAACATTAACGTCATATAAATTTGCACCTTTTATTTTATGCTTGAGCATTTTATTAGTATGCAGAGACATACAAGGTTTTGTTAAGTCATTAATTACTCTGCTGTAATGTTAAAAGTATAGGTAACATTTAAGACAAGAGATGCATTCAAGAGCGATGATGGTAGAGATGACTCACACTCCGACACGACATAATGCATTAATACATAAAAAATAGTTAAAGGTGGAGTGTATAGGGTTAATGTTTGAAACGGAGCTGCATCTTTGTCACTTGTTTGTGTAGACGAGAAATACGCTTTTATTTGCTAACAGACAAGCTCCATTTAATTAGTGATAAATCTGACAAGGAAACGACGGACGATTTCAAGCAGAGTGATGAGCTGTGATGGAATAGAGGGTGTCAGTGGAAATACTTTAATTTGGACTGTTCCACTCAATTATTTCTTCTTCTGTTCTCTTTGTTCCAATTAGAAAGATTTTATGCTGTGAGAATATAAGATGTAAAACATGTAGTTATTTTGAGTGGAAGTCATTCAGAGTGCGCGTTAAGTGTTTTAATAATACTACTTGTTTTTTATTGCACAAAGCATCGAAGGAAATACCACTTGTGAACATGTAAAGTGTGCTTGGCTGCTCGAATTAAATACACAAGAGAATAAAACTGCAAGCACTTTAAAACGCTTGAATACGCCCACTCTTATTCCAGCTTATCAGCTAATAGTCATCATCATCATTCTAAATGCTTAGTTTTTTGTGAGTTAACTGGACTCAGTTTCTGTTTTGGGAAAAAGGAAAAATGAAAGGATTAATTATCCATGCAGCTAATAGATGTTGATTTACAATACAAACATGTATATATGTAGTTGATATAAATACCTATGTTTACTGTTCATAGTTCATGTAATGTATATGCCTGTATGATTCATATTGACCATGGGTTAACTTAGTTCGCACCAAGAGTTAGATAAATAATTTATTTTTCCAGTTTGTTGAAACTGACCTGCTTCCAATAATTTTTCGCATTTAAAATGCAAACAATCTGTGCAAAATGTGTTGATAGAAGATACAAGTTTTAAATTAGAAATGTGTTGAATGAAAGGGGATTTAGAGCACTACATATAAATGTGCAAAAACGCATTGATTTTTAGATTGACGATCAATTTATTTATTCATTTATTCATATTTTGTATACACAATATTTTTTTGCAATTTAGGTAAGCCATAACCGATATTGTGAATACATACCCATTACTTCAGTCATACATGGCATGACTGGGCTGTATGCTAATTTGTGTCGAGTTAAAAATATGAAAGCTATAAAGATGACTATAAAGCCGTGTCTGGTTGATGAGTATCAGTTAAACGCTAATTCATTTGTTAGTGTTGAAGTTCACCGTTAATACGATGTAAAGCTTTATTAAAGAATGAGAGTATGCACATAGACTATTGTTATTTGGACTCATTTTCATCAGAAATCCAATTTTAATTAAGAATTTTATTTCTAACTTTCAGCAATTCCCGTTTGTCTTGGACACAGATCTTGCGCAATCTCGATAAAAACTGATTTTGAAAAGACTACGAGAGGGCAAAGCAGATATTGATGGCAGATACATTGCAAGCCATCTATTCCTTATTTTCTTTTATGTGAGTATGATTTCAAAAATATAAATAAACCAGATTTTTACTAAAAAAGTATGATGAAAAGTAGATAACACGATTGTATGTTGTCATTTTTAGATTTAAACCCATCTTCTTCCACCTTGATGTCCATTCTATCCTCTGTTTAGTTTGGTTAGCACAATCGTTGCAGTCCAACTACACAAAATGGATAGTGATTCTGTGGGAACGTGCAAAATCAAACCGATTCCACTTCCACGCAAATCAAACAAAAATTTTGAAAATTGCGGGACGAAATCCTTGAGTCAAAAAACGTCAATAACGGAGTCACCTTCAGATATCAACTCAAATATTGACAACCTCATGGAACCAAAGCCAAACATGTCAAAATTTGCGACAGGAACTGAATCCCCTCCTTTTAATAAGCCCGTCCCCTTACCTAGGAAATTCATTAGGAGCAATGGTGCATGTATGAAATCCGCTTCGCCATCCCCTAGCAACATGAGTAACATGCCAGATCTGACCAACTTTTCTTCCGCACCTCAGTCAATCGCTGGAAGCGTCAAATCCGATGATTATGAGGATGACGTAGATGATGACATCGACTTTGCAAATATTCCCTCCCGCCCAAATCTGCACCAGCAAAGCAAAGAGTCAGAAGCTAAACGAGCCACAATCAACTTATTCAAAAGGGTTGTTGGGGATCCCTTCGAAGATTTTGAGAGCTCAATCAAAGAAACAGAACCTTTGTCAACAATCACATTTCGGTCTCCAATTGAGGATTTAGATGAAGCAGCAAGGTCCAGAATTTCCATAGCTTCTTTGAGCTCCTCCACCACGACAACATCAAAGTCTTCCTCCGAATATTCTGATCTTTACATGGAGCCACCCCCAGCAAGACCCTTACCTGTTGAGTTGACCGTTGGAGGAGGACGGTGGAGACATAGTCATGGAGACGGAGGTGTCAACATCCCACATAGCGCTTTCTCCTCAAACACAGTTCCTTCAAAGCCCAAAAGAAGTCCAAATATAGTACTTCCCAGACTATCCTCGTTGGAGGAGGGAGAGGTGATGCCAGCATCTTCCAAGGTGTCTTCAAGAAAGTCAATCGAGAAAATGGCCTCCTGTCCTTCATCAGCAGAGTGCTACGAGCCGTTAACATCTTACTCCACATCGACCGTGGGCATGTCAAAGCCCTATATTGATACAAATAAGAAATTTCACACAATCAGTGCTTCAAGTACAAAAAATACAACGAGGAGAGGTAGTGATAACATGGATAGCAGCAACAATCTGAGCAATAACCCCATCGAGTATAATTTACCAATCAATAGCAACTTCAGTCAAAGCAAACGAGCAACGGTTCCAATACTTGAGAGAATCCCAACCGCTAATGTGCAATCAAGTCTGAACAATCATCATGCAAGTTTGAATGCAGCCACTGACCATCATCATCATCATCATCATCGTCAATCAAACAAGGCAGTATCCAAGTTTGATACAACTGCGTACGACATCAGCGACGTGCATAAACACGATCTTCTGGAAAAATCCAGGAGTCCATCTAAAGGTACTGGAAGCTTGGCTAGTGTAAATAAGCGACGCTCATTAGGAACGCCACCCAGAGGCTTACAAGAGCTTAATCAGAGTGAGACCGGAAGTGATAGATCTGCAGCATCTTCAGTTATTCTTCGTAGACATTCCTCTAGTCGCAGCACTAGTAGCAGTGCAAGCAGCAATAGTACTGGAGCAAGTCGACGTGACAGTCACAGATCCAGAAAAGGCCATGAATATGATGAAGTGGCTATTGAAGATGGTGCCGTCGTATTTCTAAGTCAGTCCAATAATTCCTCTGATTCAAGTACAACTATCAATAACAATTCGTGCTCAAGTCTCAACTCAAGGAATTCCGTGGTCCAAGAATTTGATCCATTACTGAAATTTGATCCTAGAGGGAATAACCCTGCCATGGGATTCCCTGTATCGACCACTCCATTGGATCTAAATGACACTCAACAGCATAGATACGAATATATTGATACGGATGGAGATGACGGTCCTGACGCGTGTGATGGCTCCTCCACAACGACAAATGAAACGAGCCCTGTTCCTCCAGGGGTCATGTCCCTATGCATAGATAATCCTAGCTACTCCCCATCTACACCTCGTAGCTCCAGAGAAATAAAAGTGATCGATGACCAATATGAACCTATAGCTTCCCCCAAGGATGGAATTAGTCCAAAACTTTCTCCAAAGCCGAGGATGGGCACTAGAGTGCTTCGCAGTAAAACTGACGAGTTCTCAAAACATGGTGTCCTGCCCTCGTCGCCATCTCCACCCGTGATTCATGAAGGAAAAGAAAGTAATGAAAAATCATCAACTGAACACAACACTACAGCAGCATCAAATCTAGTGGCACAGCCAACCATATCCCCACCATCATCAAACCAGCAACAAACACAAAGCAACTTTTTCCGCAAGTTTAGTAGTAAGTTTAGGCTCAATTCTATCAAAGAGGAGGACAAAAAGTCGGAGTCACTGCTCGGTGCTGAAGAAACTTACGGATCGATAACCACCCCATGCAAAAAATGCTTCGAGCCACATCCAGAAAGCACCAAATGTAAATTTTCTCCAATATATCGAGAAAACATTGTGTATTCCTCCCATCTATACAAAACGACAGGGTTAGGATTGAGCAAGAAGGAGTTTTCAAAGAAGTGGGGTGTACTTGCGAAAGGAAAACTGACATTCTACAACGAGAAATCAGAGGTCGTTGGGGAAGTACCGTTAGATAAGTTTGCTGTTGTGTCAAAAAGGAACGACTACAAAGTCTCTCAAAGTCAAACTGATTTGAAGTGTTTTGAGCTTGGATTTTCCGGAGGAAAAAGTTCGAACTATGTGTTTGCCTCTGGGACGGAAGATGAGAGATGTTCATGGATGCAGAAGCTTATAGAAGTATACACATCATCGTTTCCAGCGTCAACGCTCAAGAATTTCGATAGAGGTGGCTGGTGCTTTATTAAGGTAATCTGAATTTTATGTTAAAAAGTTTGTTATAAAGCGATGTGAGTTGATATTTCATAATTTTTGCTTGTTTTCGCAGGAAACTGTAACTAGTGATTGGAGACCTTGTTGGCTAATACTAAAAGAGAGAACTTTGTACTATTCCTATTGGAAGGGGGACGAGTCATATGAAATGGATCTCCGAAAAGCTCGTTCAATTGGTGAGTTTGCAACCATACCTATTCTCGAGTCATTGTAAACCTGAAATGGACGTTGTAATTTGAGAAATGTTAATAATTGGTCCTCCTATTTACAGTTCTAAGTCAAAAAGAAGACGAATACAAGTGTCCCTATTTAGACAACGCTGATGTACTTACAGTCGACTTCATATGCAAACTACTCTACATTCAAACTGATAGCTCGAAAGTTACTTCAAACTGGGAAAAAATGATAAAGAGTGCGTCCTCGTTCAATGGGGCGGAATTTCTTGAGATGCAACTTACTCTGGACAATGTGCCTGTGATTGTAGATAAGTGTATAGACTTCCTATATGCACATGGTAAGGAATGGTTCAGACTTACTCTCAAAACTTGGTAATCCCAATACTATTTCCAACTGTTTGTAGTTTATGCAGTATTTTGTTTTGATTGTTTAGGTACACTTTCGGAAGGTATTTACAGACAAAGTGGTTCCAACACGAGGATAACTCAGCTTTTACAAGACTTTAAGAATGATGCATGGTCAGTGCAAATCTCTCATAAGGAATATTCTGCTCATGATGTGGCCGGTACACTCAAACGATTTTTCCGAACTTTGCCTGAACCTCTAGTCACCGTCAAGTTGTACGATGAGTGGATTAAAGCTGCAAGTAAGAACGCCAGGATATTTTGCAATATACAAATAATTTTTTTTTAATTCTGTGTTAACTAACTGTTGTTTCCTGCAAAAGGTATGACCTCCCACGATGCAAAAATGATCGAGTACACACGGTTACTAGACTCGCTCCCTGAAATAAATTACAACATTATGAAGAAGCTCATTTGCCACCTTTATGCAGTCCATGAGCTGCAAGAAAAGAATTTGATGCCATTGCTTAACCTGGCGCCAATTTGGGGACCGACACTAATGAATGTTGATGTAAGCGTGGATTTACGAAACGTATTTATTCGAATCATTTCCTAGTTTTATGAGTTATATCTTTCTTATTAATTGCATTTCTAATTTTTTTCAATATCTTCTAGACATCAACGTTGCCGCAGTCATATGAAATTGCGTGTGCTGAATGCGAGGTGGTGAAAGACTTGATTGAGAACTACTACACCTTGTTCCGCGTAGATCCACAAGAAATAGCGAGGGAAAAAAAGATGCAAGATGCCCTAGAAAATTTTCATCTTGGCTTCTGTAAAAGAAAGTGCTCAGGAGACATGAAGATTTGGATTTACGTGTGGGAAAAGGATGAGACCTCTCCTATTAACATAACTGTAAGTTCATACCATTACGCCCTTTCAAACTACATATGATAATATTATTGCAAACATCAGGTACGACAAACTCACAAATTTAACGTTTGTTCCCGATAGTTGACACCGAATAGTACAACGCATCTAATAGTTCAGCAAATCTGCTCCATGATCAAATTCAAAACAAATTCAATCGACCACCTCACACTTCACGAGGTAATCTGCAATGAAGCCTTGGAGAGACCATTACATCCTACAGAAAAGGTTATTGAAACAGTTCTCAGATGGAGCATTTGGGACAGCGAGGAAAGAAAAACCAACTATTTGATTCTCAAAGAGAATAAACTCTACCCTTCACTTGTCCACTTTGTAAGTAATTCCATACTCATGAAAAATTATTCCCCTTTTATTACGCAAATCGGTAATAATTTCTTTCTCCATGTTCACGAACTATTGAAAATTAAGCTTGAACTATATGCTCTCGTTTATAGTTGCAAAATCCTTTTCGAATTTAATCCAAGAAAGTGTATTGACCGATGTATATGTCAAAAAAAAATATTTCATTACTTCTGAAAAACTGTATGCACAAATTTTTTACCCCTGGTCACCGATAGCGCGCTCACGCAACTACGTTTCTGGTACATGATTTAGGCGGATCATCTATCAGTCACTAATTTTTTTTACCAAGAAAAAACAGTTTTATCCCTACTTGCAGTATGAAACCTGGTGTGAATAATAACTGCAAGTTTTAATTAAAAAACCCTATCACTACTCCCATCAGATCATCCTCGCTCGCTCATTTTATACTCGCTGTGCAATAAACAGCAAGTGTATACATACGTTGTTTGCGTTGCTTTCTATAAAAAGAAACATAAATTGAAAGAGGGACTATTAAAAGAGAAAGAAAGAGTAATAATTTTCTCATTTACTTTTTCAATCTGTATTTTTATTTTGTCTCTGTCTATTTCTCCCTTTTATCAGGCAAAGGAGCCCAAATCCATATCAGGCGAGCTGAAATATGCTGACAGCAAATCCAAATCCTTCCGCAAATTCACATTCCAGTTTAGTCAAGGCGTGTTTAAATATTTCAAGGATTCAAAGGTAAGAGTCTACACCTTTCTACTATATACATTAGCTTATTCTTGTACAAAAATGAGTGAACAGATAGATCCCCTGCCACTTTTAATTAAACAATTTTCTTCCATGAGTAGTCATTTTTTTTGTTTGTGGATGATATGATGGTGATGAACCTTGTTTTATAAGAAAGTTATGCATATATGCATGTGTATGAAGCCGAAGTTGCACCCACTCATAAGTGTAGTATTACTCAAAAAAGTACCTTAATTAAAAGTATGGATGGATAATATCATCGCTGAGCACATACATTCAATGCATTCCTCTTAATTTACTAATATTACTAGCTATGTTCCTGCTACAGTACGAAGAAAGCAGAGGATGTGAAGTTGCTGAGACAAAGGTTAATCTTTTAGGAATCTTAAAACGCATCGCGTGAGTGTTTGTCTGTCAGTCTGCAATTCTTACCAGTCTCTGGCTAGCAACAAAAATTTCAGTTTCAGCTGCGTATATACTTCACCGTTTTACAGCACCTTTATTTGATTTTGTCCACATGAAAAGCAAGAACTTAACTTTTTTTGTTGTTGATGTTGCCCAGCAGCATGTAAAACCAAATGCGACAGTTTCTTTTTTGCTTATGATTAGGGAAAGAACAAAGAGAGTGAGTAGTATATATGTTTGTGTTTGGGGTGCACTCAGGACATATGAGAAAAGCGCAACATTATACGGTACATAAAATAGAAAATTAGTTTAAACTTTTCTACTTCCTTCTCCTTTTCTTCCTTTTTCTTTCTCTCTCTTTCTCCCATTCTGCCCTTCATACTCACCACTTAACTTACACTTATAGCATGAGACTCCTTGATTTTGCTGAACAACTCATTCGTCGAGATTGAAGCTATAACAAGCAGTTCTATTACGATGGGAGAGAAATTGTAGTAGCACAACACTCCTGCTATAGTTACAGAAATGTTGGTGGTGGTACGCTTGAATTAATTAAGAGTTAATAATTAAAGACGTACAAAAGGAGACCTCCACCAAGGTAGCAGCAGGAGTGGGACACAGAGGGAGAGAGTGAGAGAAGAAGAAGAAGGAGAAACAAAAGAGTTTTTCTTTTAATTTCTACTGCTCTCAAATTAAGATGAACTTTTTAAGCACGCACACACAGCACCACCAACATCACCACACAGAGAAAGAACACATGGATTGCATTTTACTCATTATAGTTTGGTTTACTTACTTAGCCAACCATGGGATAAAAAGGGAAAAGTGAGAGAGGGGCAAGGAGGATTCAAGAGTATGTATTTATGTTGGTATAAAATGGCTTTGCCACAATGACTTTCTTTGGTCATCACATCATCAGTAGAAGTAGTAGTAGCAGCAGCAAGAGTGAGCCTTCACCACTAACAAACACACCCACTCACACACACAGACCAACCATCACCAAAGAAATTATAATGAATGTAGAGAACAGAGAGGAAAAATGAGTGTGAGAGTTGTGGCGTCGGTGGTGGTTGTAAGATGGGCAATTTTATGCTATATATCGGATTATATAGCTAACAAGTATTCTCTCCTTCTATCTCTCTCAAGTAATCTTCTTTATTCTAGCTGTTAACTTTGGCAAAAACTAATTTTTCTGACGTGAATTGAGTTTTCCCCTTCTTGAAAAGAAGACATAATGTAATCTCCAGTGAAAATGTCTTGATTAGAGGGCTTTATGTATTCAAGAATGAAACAGGCCATGTAATTACTGGGGAAACAATAGGAGACCTAACTGCTCACTGGTTTGACCTCTTTTACAGTGTGACCAATTTTGGTCCTCTGATTATATCATTTTGTGCATGTGGTATGTATATTATTACTAGAGAAACCAAATATGAACGAAAAATTGGTCATTTTGAGGTAGCCACATATATTTCATGGGTGTCATCCACATCGTCATTATACAACAAGATGATATTATATTTAACGATCCAATTTAAAAGAAATTAGACAAGTTTCCTCATTCAAGGTGCACCGAGACAAGCATCTACGAAGTTACTTGTAAACAAGAGAAAAGTCACCCTCTCTCAAACAAAACAGCGAACTCCTTTCTGTGGTGAAAATAATGATAATACTGACTTTATGAAAGATGATAATGAAAGGAATTATTCATGACCATATCATCAACATTGGCATCACAAGAAATTCCTTGAAACTTGAGAAATTCAAAAGGATCTTTTTCATAAGAATTGTTCACCGACTACCACCACTTCACCGCTTTTAATTATGCTTTCAGTTACAGTGATGACACTTACATATTTCTGAATTATCTTTCCAACTGGGTTCGGACGTAATTATTAAGTTTTTAAATGTGTTTACAAGAATCATTCTATTGAACATTGTGATTTAGTGACTGGCGTCACATTAAAAAATGAGTAGTGGTCACGGTTGACATTTGAAGTATTCATAAAGATCATTACATAATTATCTGATCCGGCATGAATTATATGGTTTATTTATTATATATACGAGTTATTACAACTGCTAACTAGACTAGTCACGATGTTTACATATTTCGAGAGCATTGTATGTTTTTAAAAATGTAATTGAATTAACTAAATATGACCTCCATTTTTGTTTTGATTTTCTAGTCCACCTCAGAGCTTGGATCCTGGAAAATCGACGATACAGTCTGGTATATGGGATGTGAACCTAAGAGAAATGCTCCAACCAGGTTAGCTAAAAACTATTTATCACAAGTTTATAATGGAATACGAACTGTCCTGCTTTTTGTTGTTTTATATCGTTCTGCTTTATACTCAATAATTACTCACTCAGAGATGATTAAATAGAGAAGAGGATGACTAAGTATCAGCAAATACGTGTGCATACATATCTTATGCTTTGCTGATTTATTTATTTTAAAATGGGCTATTATCATAATACGACTAGTGCATACATACTTGATGGCATATTATGTGTGCTAAATATCATATCTTGGTTATTCCTTTCTTTTTTACGACTTGAAAACAGTCGCAAAAGCCATTTTCCTTTTAATTTTATGTAAGAAACTGGAAGATGGACATGAAAGCAAAGTCAGTAAAAAGGCATGTTAAAAACAACTCTTGTTTTTATCCTGTCGCCTCATTGTCATCGTCATTAACATAATAGTAATACATTTTATATACTTCATGACAGTCAGCTCGTTTTTTTTCTATATAACATCAAACATGAAATGAAGCCAAGCATGCGGAAAAAAGTGATAAACGTATTCATTGAATATTCATCAGGAATCATCACAGCCTTTCAGTTGAAATAATATTTCAAAAGGGTTAAAGCTTCTTCATTTTTTTCTTCGCCTATCCAATCCTTGTCTTCGTAAGGATGCATGTATTGTTTTCATGTTCTCTCTGCTTTTACTCACACCACACTATTCACTCATGTGGACTACTTAGTTATGGTGGAGACAAGGTGAATATTTAATTGAGAACCGTTTTTAAGTTGAAAGCATATTATGATAATTTTTGGTGAAGTTTTTCAAAAAACAAATACATAATAGCACGCAGTCTTTCGATCACCCTTAAAAAATTCATTAGCTGCTTGTTTTCAACTCTCATTTTACTTTTCACAGTGTTCCAACGCTTTTTTATTCCTGCTTGCAACAGAAACATATAATGATATGAGAGGACACGAGAAAGCATGTGATATAGCAGTAACACCAATATTATTATGTGGATGTGCAACTACACATAAATATATGAGAGCAATGGCCACTTGAGTTGGTGGTGGTGGTGTTGGTGTTTAGAGAAGGGTTGCTCTGTATGACCATTTGAATTGAAAATGAAAACATTTTTATTTTTTTTGCCTGGAAGAGAAACAGAGAGACAGAGAGAGAGAGAGAGAGAGAGAAAGGTTTGAATAAAATGAGCCATTTACTGGCCAATGTTGCATTAACATTTTACATGAAGTCGGTTGTAAAGAAAATCTACGTGCAAGTTGGAAGCAACTCTTTGTGGAGAAATGAGGCTCAACATTTCTGTCCTTATTATTAATGGATGGTCATTAACGACAACATTTTTCGTTCGGAAAGTCATGGTGTTTTCCTTTGTCTCTCTCTCTCTCCGGTTTCATGTCACCATCATCAGCATCGTCCTTTTCATGACAAACGTTTTTTCTCTCTTCTTTTTACCTATACGGTGTTCCAGTAATGGTCGATATTTTTGTATGCATGTTTGGAAAAGAGCAAGTGGTGGTGATGGTGAGTGCTTAAAAGGATAATAATATTCATGTTTATGTACCTACATATAAGTGCGTTATATAGCTGCTTGTATGTATCGTCCGAACAATCTCTAATTTTTGTTTTAACATTCAAGCAAAACAACATTATACGAAATCATAAAAATCCACAAAAGTTTCATAGAGTTTGGTGAAGCGATAATATCACTAATCTAAGTGTCCGCCCCGTGCGGGATTCTTTTTATTTTGCGAGTTGTCGCTTTTAATTAGTAATTAAAGAAGAGGTGCGTGCAATGATCTTATGTCGGCGCTGCTACTACTTAAATCCTTCGGTCGCTGTTTGCTTCTCTTCATTATGTCCCATTGCGATGTTCCGTTTTTTCATGAGAACAAAATGTCAATCATTCGGATTTCAGTTACGCCTATTCCCCATTTTTCTAAGCTTCTCCATAGTTTATGTCTACACATATATGGATCATCACCTTGATTGTCATATTTTTGTTTCTATTTCAGGTGGACATTCACGTTCGTCAAGAGAAACTATCCATTTAAAAGGTACGTGTAAAGTTTTCACTGTTTCAGCTTAAGTCTTTTTGCATTCTTTATTCGTTGTTGGACTGTGGAGGATTTGTAATGGTGATGGAGAAGATAAATGATTATAAACACGGATTTCATGACGCACTCAATGGTCCGAAAATAAGGGCTACTTTACTACGTGCTTGTAAACTTTGTATTTTTAATGGAATACGAACCACAAATCTAAGCAACCACCAATCTAAGCTATAAGCTGAAAAAGAGAAAGCTTGGAAGACATCTCAGCTCGCCCCTGTCTTTTCCTCTCCTCACATACTCCTCTTTCTCCCATTCAAATAACGATGATGTTGATGAAGAAAGTTATCCAATTATTTTCATTTGCGTAATAAGCTGCATATGAAAACCCTGGAAGAAATCTACCTCTGCGGTTGGTTGTCTCTGTCTCCATAATATGCTAACATGCATGAAAAGAGATACTTTTGACATTATCCGTTCATGTAATCGCTGTCACCTGTCTCCTGCTTTTCTACTTCATGTTGCTTTTACTACTGCTGCTTGTTGGGAAAAGTTAGAAAGACGCCAAAAAATTTAGTGGCGACGGTAATATAATAATAGTAGTAACAAGACACATATTGTTTACCTGCAACAACGAGCATTGCCTATATATACCTTAAGGTGTATCGCTAAGACTGCACTGCAATTGCCATCATCATCTTACCCTCAACAAGCATGCATGGTGGCCATTATTTTTTATCATCATTGTCATCGTTGTTGTCCTACACATTCCTTTTCATATTATCCTAACCGTTTAACTCTCCTTCGTGCTTTCCATTTTCTCTCACTTATCTTTTATGTCTGTGGTGGGCATTTCTTGATTCCTTCTTAACGACCGTGTAATATTGATAAAACGACTCATTTAGAAGAAAAGGATGATATTACAAATCCTCTGTCAACGAAAACATTCATACTTTGCTTATTAAGGGACAATAATAACAGTATTTTTTGTACGTTTTTGTTGTTCGTTTAGGAGTAAGGAGGAGCCGTTTTTTGGCAACGTGGTCGTTTGTGCCTCAGAGGATGAGCTACACAAGTGGATTGGAGCGCTGGTGATAGGTGAACATCCCGAGGGTCTGAGTCCAATCATTGTTTAAAGAAACAGTGCAAGATGCATCTTTTCTCTCCACACATAAATACGTACGCAAATTGTGAGGAAAAGTTCACAATATGGCAAAAAGGGCAATGCAATACTTTTTAAAACATGTGGATTTTTAACAGAATGTTGATTATATAATGTTTACATCCTACGTGCATAAAAATTACTGCATTTTTGAAAAGATTCAGCTACACATAATATTTAAGTAAATTTTACCAGAAATAATATATAATGTAACGACGTACCTTACACACAGATATAAGAAGATAGGCTCTATTCTCAACATTTTTATCGGCACTGCTACACACATAATCTATCATCCCATAATTTCTGCACCCTTTCCTCGCAAGCTTATAGATTTGATGACAAAAATATATTTGAATCCATCCAATTCTCTCGCTTCTGAAAAACATTGAAATGGGTATTTTATCTGTCTATGCAGTTTTAACTACCACATGCAAAGTCAAACCCGCACATAAAATATAATATACTGTACATACTCTTTCTCTTCTAGAATGCCTTTCTACTGTAGTAGACCATAGATAACATATTACAACTTTTAATAATAAATTATGATGAGCTTGAGCGTACCGCATCATATCACACATGAAATATATACATACTATACAATATTATAGTACACACGACGACACGTCTGTCTATATTGAGCTTTCTCTTGCAGTATTTTTTCTCTCCAAACTTAACTATTATGATAAGCATATATATATATATAGATATTTACGCATACACTTAAACTACATTTTCTATAGGCAAATAATGTGTACATATTTGAAGCTTTCTCGTGCATCGGCTATCTTTCAAAAAACGGTTTAATAGGATAAAGATAAATTGTTTTTTCAAGCTATAAACCAAAGTTTCAATCTTTTTCATAAACAAGCAACATGAGTAATACTAAAAAAAATATGTTATATGTCTAATCTGGTATTAACCATAAGAAAGAAGAAAATTTTATGGAGATTTCTTACTTTTAACAAGTGCATTATGAGTAATGTTCTGGGTAAAGTCAGTGGCCAATAATAATGCTAGCCATATTTATTTATTTCCAAGGAATTTCAAATATATTTACTGTATTTACTGTTTTTATGATATGCCATGCATGTTACCTGCATGAAGATTTTCTGTAAATTGTCCAACGACATAATCACGCCGTTTGAAATTTGACGATGCCACTCCAACTTGTCATTCCTGTGTAATGTTTTAAAATTTATGATAACCTCATCAAAAACTAAAAACGTCTGCAATAAATGCTACTTTCTCCTTCTTGTCTTCTGAAACGACACAAAATAAATAAAATAGCCAAGTTGACAGTTTTAAAAGCACTAAAATGTTGACGATTATGATGGTGATGTGAGTTGTTTTTATTGCAATTTTTTCGGAGCGTTATTTACATGAATTCTTGAGGAGTCGTACATGCTACGACTAACTGAATTTAAAAGAAAAAGAAGTTTGCTGGAATATCATTTTCGGCGATGATAAGAAGTAGGTACATAAAAATTGTCTTTTTGAGTGCGGGACAGAAGAAGAGAGGCTATTACGGAAAATTTAATAATAGGGGTTTATTCGTTGTGAAAACATCTCATCGTCATATTACATTGCGTGCATGTATTCATATTAACTCTCTGCAAAAAACGTGCACAACTGGAAGTAATACGGCGCGAAACAATATTGTACTTTTATATCTGGTGACTTTATGAGGGACTGAAGACAAAAATTTAGCTGTTACGCATAAGAGAGTATAAGTCATTTCCCATTTTCAACTTAATATTCGAAAACAGTTATGAAGACAAAAATACAGTTTCGTGTTCATTTTTTTTCTTCTTATGTTGGTTGTGGGAACGGAGATGATAGGGTAAGTGGTTTGACTTTTCACTATGCATTTTTAAAGCGTCTCTGCTAAAAACGCAAATGGACTTCATCTGTTGTCTGTAGTTATGGTACCGAAGAAAGTAATAGGGATAGTAAAAACAACAATAATAACAGCAATATTTTCTACCGACTACTACACTCATCGTCAGTCGTGGACGAGATTACAACTCTTGTTTCGTCTTAAAGTTAAATCCATTACGTCAGCTAGTAAAAAAAAGCTGTAAAAGTCCAGGCATGTGTGTCCATTTATTCCTTCGCATGTCTTCTTGTAATCATTTTCGATAGAAAAGAAAAACGCTACAAAACTCCGTTTCCCTTTTATTCTTCTTCGTTTTGAATATTAAAATTGGTCTTTATGATTATCATAGAGGAGGACGACACAGTGACAACAGTAAGCAATGTCATGCAAAGTCACTTGCAATTACACATGGCATTGTATGATTGCTGGTATTAAACTTTATAATGAGATTAGACGTATACGGTCCAGAAAATACTTGTACAGAGAAAAATTTAAAATCGTTCGAGTATTGCAGTGCAGCTTGTCTATCTTCACCCCAAATTTTGTTACTCTAAACTTACCTACTTGCTCTGCATTATCATATTGCTAATCTTTACTGGAATATCTCAAGCAATAAAAAAGAACAATGAAATAATTTGAATGATGGATGCATTTTTACTTGGGAAGCCAAGCTTGTTAGAACCAATAAAATGACACAATGTTCTGAATTCTTCACAAGAAACAAACCAATGTACGAATTTATGGTTGTATGCACTTATTGTCTTCAATGTTTCACAGAACTTCTTGGTAAAAGTGTAAAGTTAATATTGTATTTATTATGGTCAGTTGACACGAAAAGGAAAAGAGCACTCACTTTGTCATTATTTTGTGACTACTGATATAACCAGGTACTACCTAGTTCATTATTTCACAGTACTGTGATAACATGCATGAGAATATGAACATTTAATAAAATTCACTTTGCCATGGGCTTATACTTACTTGATCGATTTTTTTTCTGATTGCGAGACAGCACTTAAATTTAAACAGATTTACATACAGAGTCAGTGAATACTAATGTAATGTTAACTTACGACGTAAAGTCAGTGGTCCAGTGAAGTAAGACAATTTTATATCAGAGTCAGAAAGATGAGATTTTAGACGTCAATTTTCCATATAAGAAAGAATATATTTGATAACAAATACAAATATTTGACATTCCATTCGATTCAGTTGCCAAAACAAATTTAGAAAAGCTTCGCCAACAAACTGCTTAAAACCTTTTGGATTGTGAAATTTATTGTTGTGTCTTTACAACCCCCGCCCGACTTTGATACTGATTTGTCAGATAATGTATCTATTCACAAACGTAAATATCATAAGTTATATAATGATGAGCCAGTCAATATTTGAAGAGGCTCATGAATTGATTGTGTGCACATTGTACTTTCCCTTTTTATGCCTTTTAACTATGTAAGTCGCAATTACGATTTTAAACTAGTTTGAATATTAAGTTGATGGAAGTGAAGGCGCACAAATTTTAAATGATGCAGAGTTGATTTTATAGCTAACACGTTTTTTAAGTAGTAATTATTATCAATAATACATTATCGTAGTACACTGGCTTATCTCACTTTTGAGAGTTCATTAATATCTCACACCTCTTAACTACTCTCCTTTTTCACTAGTAACCATTATAATTAGCAATTGAAAAGCAGTTTTTTAAACAATTTATAAATCCAACAAGTGAACAGATCCACATTATGACTTATTGATAAGCATTGTATATACATAAAGCACTTTCATTGAATGATAGGCATTTTTGGTCAAATAAGTAGAATCATAAGCGACTCTGCTACTATGAATGAATTGGTGCCGCAAAAAGTCATTCTTCGTAATTGTCATACTTGATTATTCAACGTACAGTTTGGTAGGAAGTTCCGTTACAAATTAGTGTCGAGTAAATAATCTGTATGCTATTTTGGGGTACATATTCGGATAGCCATATTATCAAAACATACATATATGTTACACGAAGACTTCGTGAACTCCACGTACACTTGTATATTTTTGATTGATTGATAAAAACCAATGACGAATCTTTACTGCTATTTATTGTGTATTTATTGTAAAGTTTGTGTAAACGTGTAAATTATTGCAGGCGTACTTAATATTTCATATTGCGAATCATCATCACGATAATTAATTTCGATGTGTAAGACGATGCGCTGAAATGTAAGGTGTGTACAACATATTATTACTATTCCTAGGTTGGCATTTGACATTGAGCTGCGTTGGTAACATCTTTTGGAAGGGAAAGTCATACTATCATAATAGACCGGCTTAATCACATGCTAGCCTTTTCTTGCTAATTAGTATATTATATCGCATTCAGTCGACGTTAATTAGTTTCAGGTAAATTATTATTGTTGCTCTATACAGCTGATCGTGCCTTCTCAGCCATTTTCTACGTTGCACAATATTGTGCATTGTGTACTATAAGTTTTAAACATAATATATAATTTCTTATTATTAATAAGTTTGCAGAGGTTTTATATATGGTTCATTTTAAAGAGTCAGAATGAATTATAACTAGCTGATTACAGATAATGGAATACTTAAATATAATAAATAAATTATTTTAACCGGTTACTTATAATATAAATAACATTTGTGCATATTTGTGTGCTATTAGTTATTAGTAAGCATGGAGCTTTTGAGGTAATTATCATGTATAATCTTGTCGTTGTCATAAAAACTTTGATCTTGCGAGTTCTTTTGCAGCAGATGTGCATAATAATATGCTATTTCTCAATTAAATATAACAGAGTTATTGCTTCTGCTGAAATGCTGAACGATTATTCTTTTTTCGGTTAAGCCTTCTTAAACAAATACACTTTTTTATTGAACTGAAGATATCTTTCTGCCAAACAGAAAGGAGGGAGGTGTGAAACTCGTGAGCTAAATTTTACATTGTTTCTTGTTGCTGTAAGAAGTATTGTTTAGTTTATAGCATACACTCATAAATAACGGTAATAACAATTTAAGGGTGAACGTTGAACATAAAATAAATAATAAATTTGATATTATTCATCTACCACGTGTTTTATGCAGTAGCCTTAAGTAATTTAAAGAGAAGGGAAACGTGATTGAGGTAGATAAATGCAACATAATAATAAAAAAAGTGGAAATATTTAAATTGTTGTATTCATGTATTTTAACGTATGCAAATTTACATTGCTCCGCTATGTTTCTGCCGAGAGCAGATTTTATTTGTATCTTTCGACTTACAGTTTTGATGCCATTTGATGCCATCAGTTTCGTATGTGCTCAATAAAAACAGAATTTGCGCTAAACGTTCAAAATGTAAATCAAAATTTTGTAACACAAACTTATTTATTTTCATACAAATATCATTTTACACTGTTGGTTGCTACCATTACATTGCGATCATGTCTTGCTTCACCTTCTCATGCGACTACATACTGGACAGCGTGAAACGCAAGTTTGTTTCACATCACCCCAATCGCCCTGGTCTGCCTTTCTACCTTTACGGCCCTCCCTTGTGAGTCCACAATTCAGATATTACATGGATAATCGTGCCAAAATAAGTCTCTAGCATCTAGAGTCTAGAGTGAACAACAACATCAGATTTCTTTTTGCAGTGATCCTGATCATTTTCTTTTCACAACACAATAAATAAAGTGAAACTAATTTCTTCTGATATCATTCAATCCCCATAGCTTATTTTCCCCTTATTTATCGAGAGGTTATGTAACATCATACTTTTCCAACAGCTGTAAAATGAACATAATATCTTCACTTCTTTAGTATCTATTCTATTTATATAAGCTGAGCGAATAAAAGGTAAGTGTATATGAATATGACCGTAATATGGGAAACTTTCATGATAAAACCTACAGCAAATGATCCCTTTATAATGTTCATCAGATGCGCATCAAAACAAGTGAGCCCCATTATAAGATTTCCAAAAAAAATCTCTCCTCTGGATTCCGTTTTGGGAGAATCTCAGCTTTGTTTGTTGCAATAAACTTAACAATGCAATGATACATCGATATATACATTCTAAACATGTTACACATGTGTATAGACTAGACAGTATGAATAGGCAATAAACAAACGTTTGAAATCCTTGTCATTTTTGTTTGTTGCACAAGTGCATACAATGTAAATGTAAAGTTATATAATAAGCTATGTTCATTTGATCGGATATTGTGTTTCCCTTCCGGATGAGCTTTTATGGCAAAGTATATATGACGATATAATTCCCTATTGACACACATTAACTCGGCTGATAATCCTAAGAGGATTGATCGTAATTGAGAGAAGCGTCATAAAATATCATACATATTTTTCAATTTAAGAGTGTACATTTTGTTGAATGCTTATTTTGATGCCATTTTGTAACTGATGATGCATTTGGTAGAAACTATTTGGTAGAAAAATATGTTTGTTGCTCTAATATGTTTCTTATTATGACGATGTGTCATAAAATCTCAAATTTTATGTTATCAGAGTTCATTTGTGGTCCATAAATTGGATCCTTCAATTGTAAATGTTCGTGTTTATGATTTAAAGTTTGTGTTTATAATATGTTCTTTCTTCGAATGTTGATCCCATCTAAGGTGAACAAGAATGTTTGTGAAGATAGGCTTAATGGAATATTGTTATAGGATTCTGAAAAGCTCTAAAAGCAGTTCCTATCTTTAACGGTATCTGTTGTTGCTTATGCACTGGCGTTTTCAAGTTGACAAACGCTTATATACACATATCTGGTTGATTGGTAGAATGCAAAAACAAAGAAATACTCGTAGATAAATTGTACTTTGCCAACATTAACAAAAACTGAAAAGCCAAAAGGTAAACTTGTTTTTTTTTGTGAAGGAATGAGTTGTTTGTGCGTGCTTGCATTATGGGATAAATTTGTTACAACTGGACACACCTGTCCGCTCATGAAAAATCTATGAAAGGAAAAGGAAACAGCTTTTCTCTTTTTTCTCTTTTTCGGTTACTCTCTGCAAACCAAACAAAGTTCTACGTATAGAACGCACTCAAACGCATAGGCCGCTTACAAGAGAGAAAAGTGAACAGCAGGACCAAAAGAAAGAGTAAGAAAACAAGTGCTGAAATATGAATGAGTGGTTTAACTTCATGAAACGAAAATGATTCCTTTGTGATGTATTAGTCGTCTTGACCTGCTGCTGGCTCTTGTACAGTCCTCCTGTTGTTGGTTAAAGTCAATGAGTTTCTTCACAAATAAAATCCTGTCGGGAAATCTTTGGTGTGTATAGCTTTTGAATAAAATAAGAATGCTCGATTATGGTCGTTTTATTGACACCTTTGGAGCTCCAGTTAAATTAAATACATACTGGTTGAACTTTACAAGCATGCTTTCAACGAAAAAACATATTTTGACAGAGACGCGCCACTGGACAGAAATGAGAAATGCTTGTTGAATTTTTATGAAATTGTCGTTTTACTATCAGCATTTTGAGCAGATGATGCTATATAGCATGGGTCTTGATTTTGTGTCACGTGCATTGAAAACATTGACTTTGGTTTACTATATTATTTATAGTGATAGAAAAAAATTGAGAAGTTTTCTATTGTAGAATAAAAAGTCAAACGTTTTTCTACACAAAACAGTTGAGTGAAAAGACTGGTTGTCATCAGCTTTGGTGAAATTGTCAAAAAAAAATTGGGAAAAATCTTTTCTGCCTCTCTCGATAAAAAACATGACAACTGGAATTACTGACAATAACAGTAGCAAACTTGAGTGACGTGAAGAAGTACTACAGTTCTTACTTGTCTGTCAAACTTTTCCAACTTTTGTATTAGTTTGCAAAGAAACATGAATTTGACTATTTGGGTGTAGCCTTGAAACAATATTCAATATGGGCGTTTTAATGTTGCTTAATAAATCAGGGACATAAGTGGGAACTGGAAACCTACTCATGGCAAGTATACATGATCATGCACACAATGTTTCATCAGGTAAACTACTTAAAAACCCATAATGTTTTGATCTGATAGTTTGAAGCATCCAACAAAACATGATCTAAAAAGTATGCATAAATATGTTGCCATATATTACTGATTATTGTCATTGTAAAAATATGTGAGGCTGACAGAAAGCAAGTTGATAAAACAGTAAGCACATAATATATTTATTTATATGTGTTATGTACCGTTGAATAAACACGTTTATGATAAGATGTCATCTCTTCTGAGTGACATCAGCCGTCAATCTTTTTAACACATAGACCAACCTGTCATTCTGTTTTCTAATTTCCTTTATGTTTTTCATTCTCTTCCCTCTTTGTGTAACATCACGCCTCTAAGACCTGATGGGTCATAGTTTTAGAAATATTACACCCTTCTTATTTTTGATTTAGTGGTTCAAAATTACCTTCGTTATGGGGACGGACCGAGAATGTAGCCTTAAGCTTTTTATGTTATACCTAAATATAGATGTGGGTTTACAATGAAAAACACAATGAATTATAGGAGCAATTCCCTATCCTTCATTGTCTCAATCATCAATCGCCGATCCCATTGACCCAAACCAATCTGAGTCGCAGTATAATTGTTAAAAAACCAAAGCATTTGTTTGCTACTCACCATTCAGTCTTTTGTCAAGTTCATGGCGATTTTCTTTCGTTTTTATTCATCCCAACGTATGTAAATAAAAAACAAAGCGGGCACAAATATTTTTCCTATAGATCGGCATTTTGTATTCATCCCTTTTCACCATTTTCAACATCCCATCGTGTTTTGACGTGGCAAACAAAAAGTGGCTTTAGGACAAAAGAAGAGTGAAAAGAGGGAAATGTAGCAGACAATATATATTTCGTGTTCTCTGTATTTCGTCATATTAAATATTTACAAATACAATCTTTACTAGTAAGCAGAAGACCAGCAGGTTGGTTCACTGAACAACCAACCATGTTATATGTTGTCCCATCAACATTGTTGTATTGATGATGTCGACGATAATGCCTAGAGGATTTTTTATGCTCCTCATTTTCCCATGTAATCTACGTTTTTGTCAATAGATATGGATGCCCAAAGGAATTCATCCTGAAATACATGCATTTTACGTATACATTGGAATTGATAGCATTCGACGCGGAGAATTATTACCGTGAAGAGTCTAATTTCCCTCTGCAAATATCAATCAGTCAGTCGAGTCACTCTAACATTATGTGTTTTGTTATGGCAGATGGATACTTTTTGTTGTTGATTTTCTGTCAGTTAGCAAGCACATCATTTCAAAATTCACCAACCCGTCATCACACTTGTCACTACTTTTTTGACCTAAAGGGTGAGAGGAGAAGAGGAGGTGGAAAACCTTAGAATATGTATTGTGCATATTATGGAATAAAAATAAACTATTATTTTTCCATCCTTTGTTTTACTCGATGACAGTCTAATAGCCGAGTATCTATCCCATAATAATAATAAATTCGCTTTAATTGATCGCGATACTGATCGTTTTTGTCATATAATATGATCGAAAATATAAAGTGAGAAAATTGGATTCCAACTGAAAATTGATATTTAAGCGAGAATCACACTAATATTTATATGATGATGAGTGGTATGGCATACATGTGAAAACGGTGACCGAATAAATGATGAAGCTGGTCAACACCACCAACACCACCATAGTCATTCCAACCAACGAAAATGTGTGATGATGACCATGGTGAAAGGGTAAATGCAATGGGCGGCATATCAAATGACTACCTAGATGAGCAACTTCGCTCGAATAGCCACAGCAAAAAAAGACAGAAAAAAATCTTCAACCCTTTTCCAGAAAACTGAACAACAGGCGATAATAATACAACGCATATGACTACGCTACTACGGAAAACCGGATAAATAGAGGTCTACAAGTCACCACTATTCACGTACTCTTTATTTCTCTCTAGACCAAAGTACATACATGCATACATGTAAGCAAACGTGCACTTGTTTAAACGACGATACATTGTGGAGTTCATGTAAAAATCATCAGATCATATCCCGTTTGGGAGAATGAAATATACATGGGGCCAAGCACTATAGTCTAAGATGATCATCAGTGGGTGGTTGGTTTACACAGAAAAAAGAGGCTACTACTAGCTCACGACAATAACCAATCTATGCCGCCTGTCTTCTCTCACCGCTATTATCGCATGTGTTGACTGTTACACCGTTTGACTTATAAGACGTTCGAACGAATGTGTATATGGAGATATCTACATGCATACATTATCTACATGTCATGTAATGTAGTACATGTACCTACATACATTCTCTCTATATGTGTTCTGGAAAAACAAGATGTGTAAAGGGAAACCTTGTGTTTCCAAAGTCAAAGAGATGGAGAGAGAGCCCTAAGGTGTATTATGTCTTTTTGGTCTTTACAATCTATTCGGCTAGTTGCATAAGAGTTCTCCATGGCCTGTTGGCTTGGCGAATCACTTGATGGCTACAATGTAGTATGAATAATATGACACAACACTCTACTGACACAGTATTGACATGACAATGGACATGGAGGAAGAAGCAGAGGCAACCACCACCACATCCACATGATAATATATAGATCCTACGTGGTGCAATTCACACAAGACATGTACATAAGTTAGTATCCATAGGAAGAAAACTTGTAAATATACACTTTTCCTATATGTATGCTTGTTTTTTATATGGAAACCTCACTATCAGGAATTGAAGGAGGAAAACATAATACAGAGGTGGAGGAAGAGCAAAAGGAGTGAAGAAGTGTTTTAATATTTGAACATCACTTACGATCAAATAATAATACGGTCGTGTCAGTAGCAGCACAAAAGGCATTATTAACAAATTTAACAGCGGCTCTCGATTTTATGGAAGCCTTTTGTCCTGGGAGACACAAGAAACAAAAACCCTGTGTACTCCTGATTCTCCGCTGGTATGTTGCTATTTTACTTGCCCCTTGCTTTTTTGCTTGCTCAAGAAAAAAAGGAATGAATACTATCATCACATGACCACCACCACATGCTCCCTTGACACAATAAGCAGCAAACAACAGGAGAAAATTGTATGGTAGAGTAGCCGTTAAAATGGCACAACAGACAACATTGTATGTTTTCGTAAGAATGGATGTTTTAGCACCACCACACCACTATCATCATCACTCCTACAATTGCTACATAACTTCTTCATGACTCCTTCAGTCGCTAATGTCCAGTGAACGAGAGGAAAAATTACAATTTGCCTGCTGGAATTTCGGAAAATGAATGCTATACTAGCAAGGTGGGAATTATATCGGGGGAACATCCCAGCACTGTGGAAACAAACAGTAGGAAAGAGCGAGTTGATTCCATAGGGGCAAAGTGGAGAAGAAGGCCACGTCAGACCAGAGAAGAGACCAGAAGCAACAAAACCATGTTTTTAATGTAATGATGAGGAGGATCACATGGAGTCATAGTAGATTCATGGTGATTCACACAAAGGGATGCCAATAATAATAATAATAGTAATACCAGATAAAACAGAGAGAGAGAGAGAGAGAGAGAAGAGAAAAAAACATGCCGATAAGCTACTCAGATATATGGCTTCCGTGTCTGGTTTCCTATTCCGATTCGTAGTGAACACTCTAATGTATGACTTTATGTACCAGTGGAATGTCAAAGATTAATTCTAAATATCCACCCTGTTGAGTGGAGAAAGATCCTGTGAAAAAATGCATGAGGAGGAAAAGGGTTAAGCGTTCTTCTTACTTATTTACACCCCAACAGGGTACCATCTCAATGAAACAGGAGAGAAAACGTGGAAACAAAATGTGTATTCTGCTACTATACTATTTACCACCACCTCCACTACTATTTCAACTGGTTTCTTTCTTCTTCCGTTTCTTTTTTCATTTGATGTTATATACATGTATGTGCTATTTACTTACTTTATATACATGTATTTTACTGTGCACCAAAGGTAGCAATAATAAAAAAAACTTTTATTTTTTTGCATGTCTGTGTAATTTGCGTACTGTCTTATAGAGCAATAAACTTAAATCAAGTTCAATCTTCTGTTTCTTTAGTACATTATAGGTGTGTAAATGTACTTGAGTACGTACATAACATCATGATGTAGTTGTATCAGTAAGTAGGTAGCATTTTTCCATCATCATCATCAAAAAAGGAGCGTGTGCACATTCTTATTGTTTTTTCCGTCTTCTGTTTTTTCTGTAAAATGGTTTCATTTTCTCGTGAAATTGCTACATTTACCACGTAAACCTCAGAGTTTGAATGTTTTAGTATTTTCATAAATCACCCTTCCTTTTTACAGCTCACCTGCATCATTTCACCCTTGTCTCATTTCGTGCACACCAGCCAAACCAAATCAGTAGAGAGCCATAGAAGAGATGGACTCGCCTTTGTTGTTAAATCTAACCACTGGATATACTACATGGTTGTTAATGTGTTGACAGGAGTCATTATTTTCCCTGATTTTTTCGTGGAAGTGAAGTATATACTTATTATGCTTTCTTCACTTTACTCTTGCTTTGATAACATAATAAGCACTTTACAAGGAAAGGCTTCTTAAAATATCGTGGTGTCACAAATTTACAGCATTTACGAAAGAAAAACGTTCTTTAAATGCTTGCCAAGCTCTCTCCCAATCCGTCATTTTACAGTTAATGAGCCAAATTTAATGCTATTTCTCATTCTTTTCTTCCTGATTATTTTATGGTAATGATAATGGTGACCACAACAACAAGTATAACCATCAATATAAACCTTAAAGTTGTTGAATGGTAGGAATAAAACAGCCAGCGGGTAAATTCACTCTCATTTCTATGTTTGGTTTGAACATATTATTCAGCCCATCGATTTGTGTTGTTATGTTTTTATCAATGCTGTTTAAGCAAAACCGACAGTAAAAATATATCGTGCAAATAATGAATCAAAACATTTTTTCTCTCTCTATTGACTTCATTCTAGTAATGTGCCATATTATTATAAATGACAGGACATAAAATGGCAAACAGATATTCGTGACATAAATGGCACTAGATTGTCTCTAAGATTGTTCTGCAAAAGGGAAACCCAAAACGTTTTTTTTCTTGGGTACTACTCAATATTGTATGTAGTATGTACAAAACAAAAACTTTTACGAAATGGATTATCCATTTATCAGCCAAGTAAAGTACAACAGTATTGATACTGATGAGGTTTATTTGATGCCTCTTGCTCTTTCCTGTTTATGTGATTCATTTTAGAGAACGTTCAATGGAAACTGGGTCTCTTGAGATTTTTATTGTGTGTAAGCAAGTCATAAACATTACATACACCCGGCCGGTAGTAGCAGCCAAAAGCTATAGAAACCCTGGTCCTTCCAACTTTCCTATCCTCCTTTCCGAAATGAAAACTTGATGGTGGTGGTTGCTAGCTTTAAAGGGATATTCTGCACGAATTTCATTCATTCTACTACTTTAAGTGTCACTACTTTATATTTTCTGTATTATTTCCGTTCGATGCATTTTAGAGTAGTGAAAAATATTACGGTACGAATCCACTGTTTGAGTTGGGAGCTTACTTTATGTAACTTGAAGTGATGGTGGTGACGTTTCACAATGCCCCTGACACTTGAACGAGAGACACAAAAGAGCACGTATTAGGGTAGAAAAGGGGTGAAATTTTTTTTCTTTCGCAATCTATGTATGCGTTCGCTTGAACTTGTTTACTGGTACATCGTTATTTGTGTATGTTCTTATAAACTACCTTTGGGAAATTTTTGTATCTTTGCCCTCTGCATATTCTTGAATATAACTGAAATGTGTACAAAGACGACTAATATTTTTATTTTATAATTGCTATGCATTTTATCAATCTCATCGCCACATTATTTTCACTATTTGTGTTCAAGTAAAAAAAGGCATACACAAGTAAAGGGGAAATCATTTCCCTGTGCGTGCCAATCTCACTCGAATGAAAGCATACAATAAATATTATGATTTCACCGTCGTCGAGTGTTGTGTGCATGCATTGTCAAGTAAACATCATACTGGTAGCAGTATAGCTCATGGCGATCATGATGGTAATAGCCGACAAAAATATGTTTCGAATTGACAAACGAACCATGAGTACATTAGATTTTAAAGCTGCAATGCAATGTAAAACTTTCCTTCACTCTTCACATTTTTCCAATAAAAGATCCGTTCTTCCGTTTTAGGAAGAGGATTCTCGGGTTATTTGTATCTTAAAAACATAAAAGCAGTATGAAAAAAGGGTTTCCTCTCATATCTTTTAGACTATAACACATTTCCTGAGAGTTTCAAGTTTTCCTATTTTCTTACCAAAGTGGCAATAAAATAAACTGTTAAGATCATCGTAGCCTTCAGATTAAGAAAATGCAATTGTTGGAATATTGTGAGACTCTCTTTGATTTATACCGAGTGAAAAAATAAAGTGTTCCCTGAAGGCCTTCACATGCATCTACTTACGGATTTTTTTCCCTTTCGTGTTTTTTGCTATAATATTATCACAATTTGAAAATGGAAATTAAGATAAATTATTCATCAATATGAATGTAGTAGGATGTATATTGTCTCAAACAAATAAACTCACAAAAAGAAATTTTATGGAATTATAAAACTGTCTCTTGTGTGCGTTTGCTGAAGGAGTCTTTCTTTTCTGTTCAGGAATAAATAAATGAAAATACTTTTATTTTATTGTAGTGAGTAATATTGGTGGATGGCAAAGTAGAGCAAGTTCTGCAATCGAATTAAATCTATAAATCATCTCCTGCATCATACTAAAGGGTTAAATGGCACTAAAGGAACCGTAATAATGAAATCAGTTTTTAAGTGTTATGCACACACCTTTATGAAAAAGCAATACCGAGCTAAAGTCGTACATCATGTAGCTTGTTTAAAATAAAACTTTCCATAATACTTGCTACAATACCATACAGTTGTTTCGTTTATTTCATGATCAATATGAGCATTGAGGAAGGAAACGCTTTATATTTGAACGTATGCGTGTAATTTTCATCTGAGCATTTCCTGTCCTCTCAAAGGAATACCTTGAAATATTCAATCTGGAAATAGTAATTTCTTTTTTCCTCCTTCTTTTCTTCAACAAAAAAAAACAGATATTTTTTCTTCGTTTTTTTTATTCCAACGTTTCATGCAACATTTCAACTTACAGACCTGCAACTGAAGCGAGCAGCGCGAAGAATAATATTACCTTAAAATAGTTAGCTATTTTTATTCATCCTTTTCAAAAGCGGAATAATATGAGCGAACATCGCACATAAATATATGTTTTTTTTCTCTCTTTGAGACCCGTTATTTTTCCACTTTTTCACATTCTTAGAGAGTAGCTATTCAGAAACTCGTATATACAGAGTATGAAAAAACAGCATAGCAGTTAAGAAAGAAGCAGTTGTCGACTTTTCCGTTGAGTGAGTGGCTAAGCGATTTCATGAAAGGAGGGATAATAGCAGTAGTAGCAGCAGTAAGAGAAGTGAATGCTCGAGATTTTTCTTCTCTATAAATTCTTTCTCCTCGTTGGTGCCATAGGTATGACAACAGAAGTATATACACGTTGGCTGTAAAAATCGTAGGAGTATTATCCGAGAAAAGAGAGAACACGAGGAAGAAAATATTGGTAACTTTTTTTTTTAAAAAAAGTTGCTTGCTCACTCACTCTCACTCTTTCTCCATCTCTCCGTTATTTCCCTGTTTCCTTCATCACATTGCATTCATGGACGGATTCCTGTTGAAAGACGCAAGAACGAATGAAGGAAGGAATGAAAGAAAGAAAGAGCGAGAAATAAAGAAAAAAATATATAGGACGGAAGAAAAAGGAACGAATGAAATTGGGAAAGAGCGGAGGAGGAGGGAAAGAAAGCAACCTTGTAAAAGCATAACATGGGCTAGCACCATCTCATTCAAACATGAAGACTTTGTTCCTTTTTTTACTCCGTTACTCCGTACTTATTTTTATTCTCTTATTCCTCTTCGTCTTCGCTTTTTTTCCTGGTGAATGTACTTGTACAGAACTACTACTGGTAAGATGACTAGTTCTTCTACTACTACTGCTTCTCCTTCAACTACTACACTTCTCTCAGTCACTCATTCACTTACTAACTCGGTGAGTCTTCGTTTACTATTGAGCCACGCATTAAACATTTACAACCCAATCCATCATGGCTTTTCTCACTAAATCATTCCATGTTCGGAGGAGCACAGAGCAGCAAGAGAAGAAATCTATGAATGTGAGTATATGTTCATAAATATATGGGAGGAAAACGAAGGAATAGCAGTTCAAGTATGACTTCGCAGTTTCATATTATGTTTGGTGAATAATAGTATAAGTGCTTCAATTCATGTACAAAGTTTCTGGGGAGAAATGAATGAAGACGAGAGGAAAACTAGAAAGTACTACGAAAAGGCAAATTGTACTTGGGAGAGCGAGAGAAGAAGAAAAAATGAAGAGAAAGTTAAGTAAAAGGAGTTGTAGGCAAAAGTAATCGAAATAGTGAGGGAAAAGAATCAAGTAATCTCTTTCATATTTACTTACTATACAATACTTCTGCTAATCTAAGAGCAGTTTTTGCGTGTATCACATGCACTTACTTCTGAATGTCAATAACTATAGTATTATGTATTGCAATTAGCTTTGCAGCAACATTTTGGTATAGCTGAAGGGTATATGAATTCCCAATTATCCAAAGCAAACTCACAGTTTCCATAAAAAGTATTGCATCTGCAACTTAATTGAACTTTTTCGGCAATGAAATTGCTTAATTTATTGTGTAAACATGATGAAAATTGATGTTCTGATAATAATGCAGATTTATTTACTCAAAATAGAAGATCTGAAAACTGCATGAACTGGAAAATCAATTACTATTTTAACGTTTTTTTTTAGAAAGAAATTAAACCATACAATTACTCTTTGGACTCAGATTGATTTGATGTAAATGTTTAAACGGCAATGCTTGATCAATAGCTGCAAGACTTTATTTTACGCTTCTTGCATTGTAGGTAATGTAGTTGAAAGCATTGAAAATTCAATTTCTTGAAGCGGATACGTTTGTTGACAAAGGTGGGCCATGATTTTATAGTTCTTTAAGCCAACAGAATGTGATATAAAATATACTGTGATCCTGCTAGTTAAGGTGGTAATGTGAGTGCTCCTGAAACAAAATGAGTACAACGTTTGTTTTGTCTTCACTTTTCTCCCTTATTTCGCTGTCTCATCTTCTTGAGTTTCCCTCTTCATTCTATCTCTCTCCTGATCCTTTTCTTTTCACTACCCATCATCGTGTTAGTTTCTCCAATCGAGATTACTTTCGTGTGGTGTGGTCCACCAATCTGACTTCTCCAAGTCAACTGTCTTGACGACTAACAAATGTCAGTCACTTCAGTCGTCTTACTTTTCTCCTTGGTGAAACCTGTCAGTTTTCTGTAAAAGTGGCTAAAAGCCCAAAAGGAGAACTAAAGTCAAGTAGATTAGATAATACCACAGAAAGGAATACTGTACATATAGTCGAAAAACAACAACTTGGGCAAAGAGAGAGCCATTGAATATGAAGCTTAACGAAAATATGTACCTACATACACGCATTTCTTAAGTTGTATTTGTACAAAGTCCTTTCAAGGAACGTGGCGTAGATTTCCAAATAATTTTATTTGTCACGATAATTTGACATATAAACGGCAAATGAGTGAATTCGGAAATATAACAAATCTAGCCATATACATAAAACGATTACAAGATATAAAACAGTAGTATATACACATAACTTGCTTGACTGTTTCAAACGAAGACAGAGTCTAAGTTGACAAAGTGATAAGAAGTTCTGAAAAGTGTCTACCTTTTGAGTCAATATAATTTGTCAGTCTGCATTATAACCACTTTTCGAGCCTTCCTCTAAAATAAAGAATTAAGTTTCATGAGGAAGTTGGGTAGTCCTTTACATTTTCACTGATATCACAATGTGTAGCTTTCGAAATGCCCATGAGTGTTCCTTTTCTAATTATGTGCATGTTATGAGAGGATGATAGTGATGGCAATAGTAATGAGGTTACAGTAACAATTAAGTCATATCATAAGCGTAATTTTTGTTAAGATATTGATGAAATAAAACAGAAATATTATATAACACCTCCTAAAGAAATACAAGACTTATATCGAAACTTTTATTCGAAAATTTAACGAGCAAAGTCTTATGTAGGTAGACAGTAGGCAAACTCCGCTTATGCTAATTTAAAATATCAAATGGGTAACCTATAAACAGGGTAGTCGATATAGCAATTATGGAGAATAAAATTTCTAAAGATTTAAATCTATCAAAAATGAAAACGGGTGTCTTTGTTGCTACAATTAGTTCGTTAATAAAATAATTGTAGGTATTATAAATAAGTAGGAATTATAATCAAGTTAAGAAAATTAGCGAATATGTTATTTATTTTAAGTGTCACTATTTGAAAAACAAGTAGATTAGCGAATTCATGCTGACATGTACCCATCCTACTTGGCTGTCATAATTTAACGGAATCATGATGAAGAGTATTAACAAATAAAATACATATCACTTTCCCAATATTTTACGTCAATAATATAATATCCACAGAACGTAGGCTGAATGTATGTAATATTCCGACCAGTCCCGCACGTCGACCACCTTAATCTTTTTCCAAATTGATAAGAAGAACAAAAGAAAGAAATTTTAAGCTTAAAGGGTCGAAGGGAAAAAGGTTTTCAAGGCGCTAAAGGTGTCTCACACGCCGACCATGGGCTACATAGTTACCAAGTACCAATAAGTGCCCATCTTCGTTTCTCATGTGAATCTTCGTAACACTGCACTAGTAGCACATGTTTTAGATACAAAATACCCACATTTACCCCTACATTGGCATTGCAAGAAATATTTTTGATCGGGTATTGGTACTCGTCGAGCGCTTGTAAAAAAACTTTGTGACTTCGAAGATCTAATCCCCGAAATTCTTTTGTCTTTTGTGAAACAAAACAAGGATTACGTGGTGGTCGACGAAACAACAGGACGAAATTTTGGACAGTACCCGTAGGCTATTGTAGATATATGTAGCTTCCAACCAGAAATTTTGCTGAGAGCGGGTTAACTTGATCCCGTCACAATTGAATGCTCACGGATTTTTCACCAAAGAAAGTCGAACTTTTATTTTAGACGAGCATAAAATAAAAAGTAAAATGGGAAACAATATAATTATATGCAGCACAGCCGCTATGAAGTAAATTGTAGATTCATGCATGGTATATTACACCCCGTACATTGTATGTTTGCTACCCATATAAGATAAGTACTAGCCTCAGCCTCTTTTTTAATGAGTTCACCTCGCCTGAATCTTATCAAGAACAATGTCTAACGATACAGGAGAAATTGCAAAGAGAGGGCGAGAAAAAACAAAAGCGACATCGGTATCGCTCTTCTGCACTCTAGACTCCTTGATGTAATAAAGTGTGTACACACTCCACACACAAAAGTACAGTGCCGGCAAAGTGCTTGTGATGGTGGTGGGAGGTTATAAAGGCAAAGTGTTTCATTCACTTTTGACCTGTTCATCTAGCTCACTTTCTCTTAAATACACGTACGGGGACGAAACAGAAAGCGCAGTTAAAAAGGCAGAGAAGGAGGAGAAGAAGAAAAGGCTTCTTAAATATTTACAAAATGTTTCACCGTAATTAAAAGGGAGAAGGATCTCAGGTTCACTGGCTGAAAAAAACATCTTTCCTTACTCTCTTCGCTTGAGTAAATGAATCCCGTGCTTAAACAATGGTAAAAGAAGTTGTAATAAAAGCATGTATCCTACGTATTTTTTCCGCTTGTACTCTTCCACCACGTACTACAAATCAGATGTAGGCTCCCATCTTGTCTGAGAAACTTGACTTCTCAACCTTCACGATACAAAGAACGCTCTATTGTAGACCGTTATCATTGGTATTTGGATGCATACAAAATAACTTTTCTCATTAGATAAGACTTTCATCGTAGCATTGTGTAGTAAGTAAATACAAGGAAGACCAAAGACAAGGCATGTATGAAACTAGGGAAAATGTGAGCATGGAATAAAAAAGATTTTCACTTGTTTATAGCGAAACCAAAACTTTGGTCAAAACAAAAACCTTAGAAAAATATATTATGCACCTTCATTCTTCAACCGTTATTCTTACATATGTTCCTGTTGAATTTCTGTACATACGAGATATGAAGAATCACCTTTTTATAAAAAGATAAAAACTTATATACATTAGAATTTTACACATTTGTAGCAAAATTGAGCGTATGCTTTTAAAAACCGAGTCCAAAAAACAAGAGAAAGAAAAGAAATTTAAAGCAAAGTGAGAAAAAAGTGAACACAGGAGAATGAACATGCTTCCGTTTGCTGCGTGTGCGACGCAGTGCAACACAGTAGATAAATATTTGTTTGTTGGATTTCCATAATTGAAAGTGACCTGTAATAGAGATATAAATTTTCTACTTGTCAAGCCATTCAGAACATTACTCATCTGAAAGTCTGAAAGCAACCTGGTTCTAGAGTCAAGGCAGGAGAAAAAAGTAGGAAAGAGACAGAAGAAAAAAGGGCATAATGTTTTTTTCTAGTCACGTTCTCTACTAGAATGTCATGCTAAAATACCTGCTATATTGTGCGCACACACACATACTCACAATGGAACATATATTTCATATAGCTCACTTAAATCCTATTTTAACTTTCTTATGTTTGTAGTAAAAAATGATAAATTTTTTTCATATGAAGAATTTTTCATAATTTTATTTCTTTCTTTGACGGGATCCTCCTCCAAGACTCCTGCCTATACTACTAACAACATTGTTTCCTCGCTGCACTATTATTATATATCATTCTTAGCTTTACATATATAATACATGGCTGGTAATCATATCGCAATAATAATAGTACCCACGTATTTTGTGACGGAATGCCCACGTCTTCATCGTCATCTTGGGATTTCCCCTTCTCATGTGTTTTCCATAAGTCATGCATCATAATGGTCAGGGAAAAAATGGAAATGAATCTTTGAGGAAACTCGCTTAGACAGATAATTCAAAATGGAGACAGTGTCCATTTGTTTTGGTCGTCGTATTTGAATGCATGCTCACACGCTAGCCAGCATATAGAATCTATCCAGAATATTATAAGAATATGTACAATTTTCTAGCCTGCCTGGTTGTCACAATTTATTATTCGTATTTACTGATTTTTTCTGAATGTTTTACGTCGCCTTGTTTCATATGGTTCCTTTTTGCTTTCTTTCTTGAGAATGTTAACTTTCTATGTGTGATCTAATTTTATTACAACTATAAAGCTTATTTTGCAGTCAATATTTTCCAGCATTTTACCTTGAGGCCACACTCATGAGAGACAGTTTTATTTAGCAACTCACTGTTACCTCACCTGGCGCCATCAACCTGTAATGTCATTTCTCTGTTGTTACACGATTATTTTTAATGAAAACTTTTTTCTTCTTTCTTTTAAACCAGATTTTTTAATCCATCACCGGTTGTCAAATTGAATGATAAGAGTACATACACGAAACAATAAATTGCCAGTAAAAAGTGATTTCCAGTGACTTATTGGCTTTCTTCATTAAGGAAATTGTTTTGGGCGACAGAAAAGAAATTCTAATTTTTTCTTTGCTTCCAAAAATGCCTGTATACCTATTACGTATCTTTGTCATTATTAAATTTCGTCTACAGAGCCCGTGTGTCGTTTTGGCTTTATGTGTAAAAACATCGTATGCAGTCCCAATTGATTCTCTTCCAGGTTTTATTCTTCTTTCGCTTAATTCGCCTATGGCCCAAGTTGGGTTGCAACGAGCAAGACAATTTCTGTCATGATAATATGCTTTCTTTGAAGTTTTCTGCAATTTTTAAACAAAGCAAACTTAATAGCTATAAGTTTTTTTCTGTTCGCATTTATTTCAGAGTCATAACGACATTGTAATTTTTCACATGACTTGAGTACGTACATGTAACACTACCCAAAGCAAAGTAAGAAGAAATGGTCACTCAACAATCCAAATGTGCAAAGCAAAGTAATGGTTGGTCTTTCATTCAGTCTTGTTTTCTCCACTTGCTTACCATTCGCACATTCTTCTTATTTCCACTCTGCAACGCTTTTTACGTTTACCATCCTCCTCCTCCATCACCACTAGTTTTTTCTTGTATTCCACTTGGCTTCCTTAATATTCACCTCGACTTGGAGGATGACATTAAAGTTTCATCACCCAATCCTTCCCTCCACGACTACTTTTCATGCCTCCTGCTTTCTTTCCATTTTTTTCTTTCTTGTTGTTTCCTGATGCGAAAACAGGGGAAAATACTTTATAGTTCGTTCTTCTCTTTCTTCCGTTTTTTTACAGCAACTAAACGCTTTGAATCCCTGGATCTTTAAAAAGCACTATATTTATTCACACTGAAATGAATATACATGTATCCATCTATCTGTACTGGTTGCCTCATTTTGATAGAAAGCTGTGCTTAATTTCTATCCTGCCTGACATGCAAAGTAAACGGAGGTGTCACCTTTACCCTTTCAGTTCAAACGTAATCAACTATTCGACACAAATGAAGGGGTGATGTCTTCAGCATTAAAAATCTTTAAGCCTTCATAAAATTGTCAATTTTTGGCACAAGTCAATTTTAATTTTTTCCAGCTAGTGTTTGCTTTTGTTTGCAAAGAAAACTACAAGTTTTACTAAAAATCGCTCATGTATGTATCTGGCATCAAACTTTACATGACGTCTAGCGACGTAACAGTTATGAATAATCAAATTGATCAAGTGTGACGGGCTCACTTGAAAGTCAGTTGCAAAAGAAAAACAATGTTTAGATTTCTTAGAACTCGAGTTTTCTGAACAAACAATGTTTGAGCGCATGATGATGAGTTCAGGCAAATTTTCTAAATACTCAAAAAGACTAGATTCAGTCCCGCTTAGAGATACTCTGCTGGAGAGTCAAGTCTTCTACAGTCCCACCTACTAGCCGCTCCGCGCTCTCAGACCGAATTTATATTCTTCTCGAATAATACTTCATATTGACATTTAAAATTTATAATTTCTTCTCAGCTGGCGGTAGCAATGCAATTGGAAGCACTTTAGAGAATTCTCTCTTTTTTTAAAGAAAAAAAGAACGGAGAAACGCAATAGGGTTCACACTTCACACTTATAGCAACACATTATTATACCATATTTCTGCCTGTATAAAAATATGCCTATTCAATTCATGTTTTTATCCTTAACTCTCAAGTATGCTTTTTTTTCGCCTTTCTTTAGTACCATATTTTTTTTGTAATGTACGATAAACCATTATACACATTGAGTGAGTAACTATTATGGATACATGCTAAGCTTTTTCCTTTTTCTTCTTTTACATCGTGCAAAATAGGTAGTTCTGTATTTTTCGTTTTTTTTTTTTGGAAAAAGGCATCAAGTGAATTTTTCATTGCTCTGGGGGTTCATTAGTTGATTTCTCTACAGGTTTCCCACATTATCCTTATGCAATCCGCTAGTTCAAAAACTGTCTAAAGATTCCCCTACTGTTTTTGCTACACCACTGGAAAACGAAAAAAATGGAAAGAAATGTAATATGTATATTATTATATATTGTTGGAAAGAAGAAGAGAAATACACTTTAAATGCGATAAGAGTTGTTATAACTACTTTTTTATACCAACTTTTCTATGGTTTTCCCTTTTTTCTTTTGTTTTTTATCCTAACGGAGCTGGTGCCAAGTCAAAGAAGTATTTGTACACCAATCAAGTGTTTAACATTACCACTGAGAATGCAATTACTTTTACTTCAGAGGGAGAGAAAGAGGAAAAATAGCAGTGTCAGTGGAGTTTGCCGGCACAAAATGAAGAAATCGAGAAACAAATGGTTGACATGCAAATCATGTGCTTTGATGGGGCTCTGGTGCCGGTGGCGGTGTTGGTTTAAAAATGGGTTTAATTGTGACGTCCCTGTCCATTAAAAGATGGAATTAGATTTTTGTAAAACTTTAATTTGTATTTTTATTGCAGAAGAAATTAAAAAAGTTGAGAATTGAAATAATGAAATATGGAGTGGAAGCTCAGTTTCAATGCAACTTATTATGGTATGAGTCGGTCTAATTAAGGAGTTTTTTTTTGTGGGGGATCCACAAAAAATAAGCTGATTAATGCAAAATGATTTGTTCATTGCTTTATCATATTTCCCCAATACCGAGTTCATGATAGAATGCTGTGCTAGTTTAATTTTTAGTTTTACAACCTTTTTTGAGTGCTGGCGTGGTAGTACACAGATTAGATTTTTCGTTGAGTAAAAAAATTGTGAGGAAAGAAGAAAAAACTTTTTCTTCTCCCACTCTCGAAATGAAGCAGATCATGATGTGGAGGACGATAATTTTGTAAGAGGTTACGTCTGAATAATAGGCATAATATTGTTTATCTACGTTCAGAGATAATGCATTCCTTGTGAACCATATACACACTTGCTATATAGGAGAAGGAATAGTGACGGCTATTAAATTATGAATCATGTTAACCTGAATTTAAATTCCCTAAAGTCTGCCATAAAAGGCTGCTATGAAGGAATTCCCAAAGAATCTAATGGAATCCGGCCGATTTTCAAACTATATTTCCTGTTGGAATTGTGTTGTTGGAAAATGCTCCTGATAATAATTTGGAAATTGTACGAAACCTTCGGCTTGTCTATCTGACTGTTTGTATGGTAGCAGCTTTCTCCCTCTTCTTCCACGTCTCTCTCTCTCACTCTCTCATCATCAGTATTTCTGCTTACATAACAACACTTTTCCGGTTTCCGTTGGCTACATGAGTTGCAGAGTAACTCTATACTAGAAAAACTCTAAACCGTTATGAAAACTACGTAAATATTTTACTATTTTAGTTTTTCACAAAAAAACAACAGTTTTAAGCTTTTTTCTACCAAAAAATATCATCATCGTCTTCTTGCTTATAACTTTAAGTAAGGAAGCGTTAAAAAATAGTGGTAAAGAGTTTAAGCAGATTTGAGTAATATCATGTAAGTATATATTATATTGCAAACTTCCTCGCTGTTACAGCCATAGATTTTCTGGCCAACTAGATCATATTTCCATGCATAAAATTCATCGTCATGTGAATAAAAAAGCGAAACTGACTAGTTGACTGAGTGACTGTATGTGTGCATCCACATTCTTTCTCTACTTGTTACGACGTTATTCTTCTTGCACGTTGTCAGTTCTTTCTCTCTTGTTTATTAGCAAGTAGAAAAAACGTTACTGCTGCTGTGGGGAAAATTTTTATTCGAGTAAAAAAACCATGAGAAAGGGTTAAATTTCTTCCATATATATGTATATGATGCCTTTAAGGAAATCAGAGGACTTGAATAAAAATTGCTTGGCTATTCTCTCCCTTTCTCTCACAAGAAGCCATATAAAATATTGCATAATGTTTCCCTTGCTAGATGAAATTGAATTCTAGGAATACGAAGAAGGGAACCAGTGGGATGATAGTAGGCAAATAGCAAGTTTTTCTTTCCTTTCTGTGTATGTTGGGCATATAAAGATAGGTAGGACGAGAGAGGCTGGAGAAAAAAAAAGAAGACAGGCGAACAAGCAAATAAGTGGATAGATGGACGGATGAACGGACGTGGGACATGCTTTGCTGTTCTTTTTTTTCTCTTCTATTTTTTTCGTTCTTTCTCTCCTTTTTTATATTTTGATGTGCCAACAGCGTTCGTTGCCACGTGCCGAAGCAGTAGACCATGAAATCCGACCGGATAGCGTGCACTAACATTTTTGGTTTTCTACATCCTGCCTGCTCTGCCCACCTAATTTTCATTAGTGTTCCTCTCTCTATCTTTGTGTATTTGAATTTAGTTAGTGCAGATATTACGAACCACATACACCATACATTAAAAGCTGCACCACCATCACCTCCGCGTAGTGTGCCGCTTGAATTTTGGTAAGTTAGAAGAGCAATCTTTATAATGCCAGAAGCGATTGGCATTGTTTTCAATCGGGACGGATGATGATGAACATCATCATCGTGAACCTGAAAATGATCCATACTTGGTAGCTTTTAGGTTCGAATGAATTGAGAAGATTGATGTGGTAACTGCGGTGGACGTTCCTCTTCTGAATATTTGGAAATGTCTGAATCTCTTGTATTATTTCTGTATCATGGTTCTTTTTCTGCAAAGTTAATCATTTAATGATTCAGTACCAAAATAACAATTACACGATTAAATGTGCAATTGTGGAGTATACTTTTTAATTTGCATGAATATGTTCAAAAGATTAAATATAGATATTGTAGGTTAACCCGCCGGCGGAATTCCATTTTTAGATAAAACTTCCATTCACACATTTTCCTATTAATTTATTCCAGGAAGTAGTAGGATCATTAAATTAATCATGATATGGATTCAAAGAGAATTTCTTTCTCTTCAAGGCACGCAACTTTATTATTAAATTTCATGAAATATTATCCGTTAAGTACATTATTATTTTTCTGTCTTTTATACATTGATGATGAGTCAACTTGTTAGCTAGACTACAAGTGCAACAACAGGTCTACTGGTAATGATGAATCATCATCAGCAGCACCCACCGCATCGTCCCATCTTTATTCACTTGCTGCTTTTCGGAAAGAATTTTTCTCTCTCTTTCCTGTTACTTTGAATTAAAATAATAATTTTCACAGTGCCATAAGGTGCCGCATCACCTTTCACACACGCGTGGCTGTATGCTCATCATGTTTCTTTTTTTTTCTGTACAAAAGTAGATTCCCTGTTTGAAAGCCTACATAAATTTAATGTATTCCTGCGTCGTGCAAAGTATTTGCATGATACTTTAAATGTTCACTAAATTTGCGTGTACGCGTGTTTAGTTGCTTCTTTTGATACAAACACTGATAACCAGCTGTTAAGCTTCACCTTTCAAAATAAAAAAAGCAACCAGACCGACGAAACTTATGTAAACTATGAGAGCTAAACACTCGGAAGTGGAACTCTCGAGAAAAAAATACGATAGCTTTTGTTGTGGTTTCACCCTTGCTAGATGTACCCCTTGCGGAATATGCAGCTCCATATTTTACAGGGTACTCCACATAATGTATGGTCGTAGACGTAACAAAACGAAATGATAACAATATTGATGATGATAAAACTTGGGAAGAAAGACGGAAGGAAGTGAACCAAAAAGAAAGAGAAATGGGGGAAAATACTCACAATGATATTCATAAACGCATCAACAAAATCATCTAGCATTGTTGAATACCTAGTAGGTACTTGTATATATCAGGCTCACGATTATGCAGGTATACATAATATGAATTAACGAAATCATTTTTGACAAAGGAGCTCCGATCTGATGATGGTAGTCGCTAGGTGATTTTTTATGGTAGCTTACAAAAGTTGGAAAGTCTCATGTTTATCCTAAGAGTTTGCATGAACAAGCATCTCTATCATGGCTAAAAAATTGGAGTAGATTTTTATGTAACTGTTTGCTGTAGATGCATAATCGATTGATAATGCAGAACAGAGGGATGATTCTGATGTGACGACGAGAATAGGACACAATGCACAAATATCTAAAAATGGAGTTTGCCGGGGCAAGCGAAAACTGAAAGTTGTTGTTGATGATAATGACGGTGATGAGCAAATGAATTGGAAAAGAAGAAGGGGTAGAATTTTATAAGAGTTTATTTTTACGGCTTGTTCAGAGAGATATAATGAAGGTTATATGATGATATGATGAGGATGATGAAGCAGTAGAGTTGGTAGTGGTAGATAGAAACGCACATGCAATACCCGGGCAATAATACACATAAGTACATATATCCTTTTTAATGCGAGTCATTTAGGTAGGTAGAAAATGCTCATTGGGGTGTAAGCATAATATTTATTCTTAGAGTGGCTGCTGAGTTCGTGATATATGGGCATTCATGTGTGAACGATAATAGTATGGAAAGCAGGTAGTACTGCGGAGAGGGTTAGGAAGGAAAAGGGACTGAACATGCAAACATGCAGGTGTAAAGAGACAGGTTGGATGGGGTTGCTAATCTGATTGCCACATGCTTGCGGTTGTCTTTATGTTACGTCTGAATAATATTTTCGAGAGTCTCCTTCCTTCCTTCCTGCCTCCTTTCGTGATGGGTTATTATTACAACCGGCTACTACTCCTGCCACCGCACCACCAACAACAAAAGACAGCTAGGCACCATAGTGCGATGGATAGATTCGAAGAGGAAAGGTGGGTTTCTGAAGGAGATATTACTATCGTTAGATACGTATATTATTTTGGCTTTAAAGAACATTATATAACATGCTCCCCGGATAACTCTAACCCTTTTTGGTATGACGGTGGTGGTGTATGAAAGTTGGTTTTGATATGCTTAATACGCAGCTTTACGGTGCTTCCAAATTTCCACCAGTGAATTGGTGCGGTTTTTTGCCTTGTTTGTAATCTTAACCTAAAATATGTATTCAAAAATAAAGGGAAAAGTAACCAAACGCATATTTACAGATGTCTTGACACTAATTGTCAAAAATACTTAAATGCTATTCTAAAGATTATGCAAGTCGTATAGGACCACAAAATTCAATTTACATGGAAAGTTCGCAGGCATATTGCTTACAACTCGATATGCAATTGTCTCAAAGCTTTTTTAAACTGTAGAATGATGAGAGAACCTTGAAAATAATGAATAAGTATCTATTAGATACTTACAGTTATTTGCTTTTAATGTTTCTACCTCCTTGCCGGCAAGATGACTACGTAATGAGGATCATAATATTATGTCGTGAAATCTGCATGTTAAAACCCATGCTCGATGTACTCATTCCAGCCATGAATAATTGCCATGAATCCCAAAGATGCGATGTTTCAATAATTTTTAAAGAGAAACTGCCTGTCTAATCTTAAACAGGTATATATATATATAGTCATATTTTTTACTAAGCTGTTCACGCTTCTATTCCTCAAGTATCAAGTCGGCATTGTCCAATAATTACAATGAAAGGAGAGAACAACACACCGAACGACTTTTCCCTTGACTCCAATTTCCATTCCACTCCTTTTCCTTTTTTCGCCGTGTGTAAAAAGACAGCAAACAAATTAAAAAGCTAGAATACACCAAGGAGATTTTTGAAGTGACATTTTTAGAAGAACAGAACGTGTAACTGGTATACGTTTCGCTATTGACTTTGATCAACAATAAAGCTAAACACGCTTCATCCTCCTCCATTCTTTTAAGAATATCAATTGTTTTTTTCTCTCCTCTTCTTCTTCGTCTATTCTACTTTTTTTCTTTTATACAAGTACCATTACTACTGCTGCCGAAGAAGAATGTTTATGACACCATTACTTCTGCAGTCCAAAAAATATCCATTCTCATGAGCAATAATGAAAAAACGAGAGAGAAAAGTTAAACGCACACATTTTTATGTACGCTGTGTATGTACGATACATAAAACAACGTCTCCTCCTCCAAAAAACAAACAAAGAGATCAGAAGGGATTAACACGGCATTTTTTGTTCACAAAACTATATATAAATACAGCGTAAGAGGTCCCAGATCCACAATATCTGTTCCTGGCAAGGACAAACAAATGACTTGTACTTCTTCTATTTTCATTTGACTCACACATACTCACTAACAAGATATATAAAAGTAGGGACCGACACTTTCTGCTGCGTTTTTTTCCTCTTCTTTTGGGATGTGGAGAAAAAAGGCTTAGAGAATGTGAAAGGAAAGAGAGAGAAAAGTGTTATTACAATATTATAATAACACAAATACGACCAAGATGGTTGGGTGAGAGAGAGAGAGAGAGAAAGAGACAAAGGAAGATTCCTTCGCTTACTCTACTAGCATCGTATGAAAAAAATGTAACTCGTTTCATGATACTGCATGTAAACACATATAATATGTTTGTCTCCCAAAGAACAACACTTTTCCCACTCACGTACAAAACTGACTCGTTTTATTTCTCTGCTCCCATAAATTGCTTTCTTGTTTTGCTCTTCATGTACTACGTGAATACTCTGTCTGTCTGTGTGGAAAGTAGTATAATATGGAGTATGGAAGGAGAAAGGAAAGGATCGACAAACAAAATAGTTTGTATTGTACATAAAAAGAAACATGAAAGTAACTGGAGATACTTAAGAAGCCATATGAGATTCACCATTTTCACTGTTACGACGACTACTTACTACTACTGCCGTTCTAACAACAAAAGATATCCCAAACTAATGTAACAATTCTTTATTTTCATTTCTCCAATTTTAAGGGTAAAAAATAGAGAGAAAAAAACAGTAGGAAAACAGGGGAAAGATACATTTTTATAGAAAGAAAGGGAAAAAAAAGAAAAATTCAAAAGGAAATGGCAGCTATAAGACCATCATCAACATCACAACAATCATTATCGTCGTCGTCATAGAGGGAAAAACACAATAAGAAAGATGCTTTTTTGTACGTACAACATCTTTATTTGTTTGAGTTTTTTGGATGATCACTTGACTGTGTGTGAGTACAAGGATATAATAGTAGTATTAGCAATAACCAGTACAATGAGGCCAAAGACAACAGTGAAAACAACGACAAGGGCAAAACAACAAAATTGAGAGAGATTGAGAAAAAATAGTGTGGAGATGGCTAGAGAGCAATGCAATTTCCCATTTTTCCCTTTCGATGTGATAACAAAAGACATTATATTCCACATTAGAGTGGCATTATTTCCCACATATTGCACAATTTTCGCCCTCTCGTAAAATACTACAGTTACGTATATGCGTCTTGGCTCAAAATATGATATTTGGTACAGCAGAAAGAGAAGAAAGTAATGCCAGTGAAGAAAAGAAATAATATAATTCAGAAAAGATAAAAATAAGCAGTCAAGAGAATAAGAAAGTCAACGAAAAACAAGATAAAATAGATTATATCTTCAATAATGTTCACTGAGAGTGCCAACTCTGACAACTGAAAGTTACTTTGATAAAACGTTACTTCCGCAAAGCAATTCCTGAATTTCTCTATTTTCTTGTTTACTATTTTAGAATGCAAAACGTAACAAAGAATACATTCGATCAGCTTACCGGGAATGTACATTCCCGGTATGATTCTGAGTTGTAACTTCTTGTTTCGAAAGGTGTTTGGGAAATTTCAGCACAAATAAGTACGATTTAACCATAGAATTGCTATACAAGACATTTTCGATGAATTTTTTTTATCAGCAGTTATTCAAATCAATTTCTCTAATTGCCCCAAATGTTATGTTTTCAGACTTTCACAGAATTCTTAGCGCAAAGTTATTGTCATTATTTTCTCCAGGAATTGAAGCAACGGTACATAACAGTGTAAGTTCGTAGAATCCTAATACGATACAACTGTAATATCTGACGATATAGACGAGGAAGTGCTTAAAATACCAGTACATTCCTTTATTTATACGTTGGATATAGCTGTCAGTAAAACGAAACATACATACAGGCAGTATCGCATTTATAAGGGCATTATGTAGCCTTATAGTTTTTATTTACTGGAAAAGCACATAAAATAAACTCACTCCGAGTCAGTTAGTTATATTTTTGTGTGCAGGAATGAAAATCGCTTATCTAATCTAATCCAGAGAAAATAAATCCCCATTTACGCTGACAGAGTTGAGTGAGGGTGCATCTACTGGGGCTTTAATTTGTGAGCTTTCTCGAATTGTCAGTTGGCATGGGAAAAATATATTATATCACTAGCTAGCATAGCATTGCTCCATTCTCACCCACTTACTGGTTTCCCTATCAACATATCGCAGTTTACTGCCACCTTTTTGTTCCCACTGTTGCTACTTTTATCTGCTACACTCATGTACATTTGTATACGCATCTACAGTATCTTTTTTATCTTCGCGTTTCGTACATTTCTTAATTTCTTTGAGGAACGGGATTCATTGTTGTACTATGATATATTAATATAAATATATAGAAAACACCAATGCATGTAGAATCCACTCTAGAATTCACCCGATATATGTAGAAGACGTAGTATGTATTTTTAGGTGCATAATGGTAATAATGTTGCATTTATTCCAAACAATAGCTGAATCAAGCAGAATACTGTGTCGCGACGTATCTGTATGGTGGAATGTAAGTTTTTACTACGAACTTTCAATTTTTCAAAAAATATTTATGGAAAAGAAGAAAACAAATAAATAAATAATTTAGTTTAGTAATACAACTACTCATCGAACCACAGGTGACGGCAAGTAAAATTCATGTCATCTTTAGGAGTCACCTCCAAGCCTCGCATGTTGAATTGTTTATGTAAACCTGCACTTATGTATAAAAATATGATTACTAGCTGACTTTCATTGGGTTCGGTGTAGTTGAGAAAGCACTGGAAACATTAACAAAATTAAAAATATCCTATGTTCGATGATATGTTTTCTTACTTTGTAATATTTTTTGTGACGCATAAACTATTTAAAAATGGAAGAAACAATCGCAGTTATGCATACATATTATACAAGGTACACAGATTCTGAAGGATTTCTGGAACAAGTGGTGCATGCAGATTTTGAAGATGCCCGATAAACACAACAAAGTAGAAGAAATAATAAAGATTGTGGTGAAATTGAAGAAAAGCAATAAAACAAAGAAAAGCTTTATTTCTTTCCAAAAACTAACATGACATAAATGAGAGGCAGCCAAAGAGAGTAAGAGAGAGATAGAGAGAGAGAGAGAGAGAACGAACGAACGAACGAGTAAAGATAAAAATAAAAATATCATCCTGACGTGTTTGTGCATGTCGGTTGTCCGTACCATGAAATCCCAGATGAGTTTCTGTATTCTCTAGAAATGCAAGAAAACTAGTTGGACGAAGACAGGAAAGAAAGACGGATATGAGAAGGATGGAAGGTAGAAAGGTAGACAAAGAGAAACAAAAAATAACCATCACCGTCGTTGACTGACTTGGGTGAACAGACTACATTTTTTCCATCCTAGTTTATACGACAGTATACTCACAATTTCTTCAATTTTCTTCAACACAAGCTATTATTAAGTAACCTAGCACTGGATAAACGAAAGGATCTTTACCTTTTTTGGAGGAATACAATTGAAACAATAATATTTAAAGCCAACCAATTAATAGAGCAAATCAGAATCAACAAGATAAGTACATCGATATCACATGTAAAAATAGATGAAAAGTGCTTATGAAAATAAAGAAATGTTTTTCTGTTAAATATGCAGAAAATTAATTCATTTTTAGTATCAAAGTGATTCCTAAGTTCTATTCTCTATTTTCTTCAATTTCAAGAAGTAATCTAATAATAATCGTACAGTATATGCATGTAGTTTAGATAAATACATGGTTAATCATGACATGACTTTTTAACTTTTTCGTTATTTCTATAGCAAATGCAGTTTATGCCGTTGTTGTGGGAATCTCGGATGGGAAGGAATACAAAAAACGAGAAATTTTCGGCTATTTCCCTTTCTGCAAGTTATCGTGGACAGTGACCATAAGACAATGCCATAAAACGAAAAGTCATTGTATGATCCACCTTGCTAGCCCTCCACTCTGTCCTAATGGGCTATATAAAGGAGACGCTAAACTTGGTCGTTCCATTCTTTTTCCAGAATACTACTGATACTGCATACCTATAATAACATATACACCATTATCTAGTGTTGCTCCCTGGTGAACTAGGTGCAGTTCCGACATTGCATTAAATGTATCCCTTCCCTTTTCCTTTTCCCGTTCTCTCTGTTATTGTCTCTATCTAAGGAGGACTGTGGACATTTACCGAAGGATAAGGCTTGAATGGACAAGGATTCAATTTTCGAATGCTTTCAAAGTGAAACAGAGAAGAAGTGATTTTCCTCTCTGACTTCTTCTCAATGTGAATGCAGAGACAACGAGCATGAACTTCATGAAAGAAAAACTCCCATTTTGGTAAAAATGGATAAAACTTGAAATGGGAGAGGGAGAAGATGAAAATAAAAACGATCGAGGGAAAAATAGGCAATAAAGAGTATAATGGTATTTTTTGTTGCTGTTGCAGGTCCACAAGGTCCTGCAACTAGAAATGAAGTAAAACAATACTATTATCGTTCTTTCTAGGGATGTCTTCGAATATACAAGATACACGTACATATTATATGGGACACTACAGGCAGGGAAATGTATCTTACACTCTTATTGTGTATTGTGGATCTTATAAGTCGGGTGTTGGGAATGTTGGTTCTAGAAGTTATATTCTTGCTGTAGTAGTAGTAGTTCTACACCTGGAATGGAATTCAGTCGAAATTGCTTCTGGAACTAGAAATGTCTTCCCACGGAGTCAATAAGTTTCACCACCATTCCTGTCATTAGTACTTTGCAGTGGTTGAGAAACTTTTCTACCAGTCCTTTCATGACTATTAACATTTTAAAATGTTCTTCTAAAGTACTGATCTTGCACCATTTTAAGTAAAGCTCTGCTGATGATTAGCGAATTTGAAAATGCTGTTAAGTATTTAAATTTTTTTCCAACTCGCGCCTTGATATATATAAGTA